>JAYEVE010000640.1:0-22690 GCA_036346375.1 Guadua angustifolia
ATAATTAAAAGGGGCTAAGCGCTGGATCGGGAACTTCGATGGTAGCACAAGACACGGAAATTATCTGAGTTCGGGCTCTCGCGGTGGAGATAATACCCTAGTCGTGCTCTGGGATTATGAGTAGCTAACTTATTTCTTGATGATGTTACTGTTTTGATGGCTCCCGCCTCCCTTTATATAGTAGAAGAGGCGGTTACAATAGGAGTCCCACTCGGATCTGAGATGGAAGCGCACCTTTATATCTATCCGACTCTATATCGGTTTGGATTACAATCATCCTTTGCCTAATACGACTCGGTTTCCTTAACTGGAGTTTGCTCTCGATTATCCATAGCTCGCTCGGCCCAGTATGCCTTTAGTCCTCTGCCGTCGGCCTGGCCTAGTTACGTCCAGTTAGGCCTAGCAAGTCTGCCTTGTGGGCCTTCGGGGTGTATATCCCCCACACTTCCTTTAGCTCCCCATAAGAATTTTTGAGAGAAAGAAATTCTTTTCTCAAAACCTTAAATTTCGATTTCTCTTTGCCAAGGTATTCATTTAAATCCTCAAGCATCTCCATTAATTCGTCATATGAGGGTTCATCATCTTCATTAGAATTTTCCTTAATTTCTCCTCTAGCCATAAGGCATAAAGGAGTGACGAATGGTGATGAAGCCTCCTTGATGGCGACACCGGCAAGACCCTTCTTCTTTGAAGGAGTTTCTTCTTCGGATGAGTCGGAGTCCGAATACTCTTCTTCGGAATCCCACTCTCCAATATGAGCTTCACCCTTGCCATCCTTTTGGAATTTCTTGAAGAGCTTCTTCTTGCCTAGAAAGAATTTCTTATTCTTGGGTGATTTGTCTTTGTCATCCCTTTTCTTGGGACAATGCGAGGCGATGTGCCCCTTCTCATCACATTCATAGCACCGAATATTTGCATACCGGTTGGTGCTAGAATTTAGCCCTTTCTTGAATCTTTGCGGACCGCTAGAGCTCAATCGCCTTCTCATGAATCTCTTCATCCTTCTCATGAGGAGTGCCATCTCCTCCTCGGTGTCTTCATCTTCGGAGCCCTCATCACTTGACTCCGCCTTTACCTTGAAGGCGATATTTTTCTTCTTCGATGAGCTTTGTTCTAACAATTCCTCCTTGTCTTTCTTGTATAGTTCATTTGTGATAAGATTTCCAAGGAGTCCGGTTGGTGTCATCCTTGGTAACTCCGGTGAGTTGAGGAACAACATCACCAAAGTCTCGTACCTCTCGGGAAGAGCCCTAAGCATTTTCCTGACAACATCAACATCACTCAAGGTCGTACCAAGACCCTTGAGTTCGTTAACAATATTTTTTAATCTAGAATACATTTCATTTATATTCTCATGAGGTAACATAATGAAGCTTTCATATTTTACTCTAAGCATGTGTAATTTTGTTTCATAATGATGGAGGTTCCTTCGTGAATTTCCGACAATGTATTCTAAATTTCATCTTGCGGTTTCTAAATTACTTATACGATTAAATTCATCCGCATTTAAGGCACCAAAAATAGCATTCATTGCTTGAGCATTAAGATGAACAAATCTTTCATTTTGTTCAGCAGTTGAAGCGGGATCACTAGTCACAACATAACCTTCATTAACAATTTTCCATATGTTGGGACTCATAGCTTTGAGGTAAACCGTCATGCGTATTTTCCAATACGCGTAATTTGTACCATCAAGGAAAGGAGCTTTTCCAATTGAAATCCCCTCGTTGGCCATCCTTGCTCTCTAGGCGGTGAAGTCAAAATAAAGAGAGACCAAGCTCTGATACCACTTGTAAGATCGAGGATGCGCCTAGAGGGGGGGTGAATAGGTGTTTCTGAATTTTCTACGCTAAATTTGAAGTTAAATGATTACTAAGCCCGAATGGCTAATTTTGCACTTTCAATACTTAACAATTTTAGTGATCACAAATGATGTCTCTACTCAAGTATATCAATAGCTAAGAATGTATGGCATAAAGATAATCAATTTGCTAGAATTGCACAAGAGTAAACACAAGCAAACCACAAAATGATGGACACGTGAATTTTATCCCGTGGTCTCGGAGACTTGCCGGTCTCCCCTACTCCACATTGAGGTGACTTGAACTTCTTCAAGCCGGCTCCTCTCGCTTGAGCCTTCCCCGATCACTCGTGGTAGCTCTTTCCCGCTCCGGGTAGGCGAGCTCCTTGCCTTCACAACCGTCCGGGCCTTCACACAAGCTTCCTTGTGAAGATCACCGGAATCTCACGCCTCCAAGCCGTCTAGGAGGCGGCAACCTCCAAGAGTAACAAACTTGATGAAGGCTTGAAACTCAAGAGTGCAATCAATATGGCTCAACTAATGCAATGTACTCAATGCACTCAACTTTCTCTCCAAGAACTCAAGAATCAAAGATTTAATGCTCTAGTGTGTGGAGAGAGATGCAAGGGCTTAAGGAGTATTCAATAGAGTCACCAACCAGCCCTCAACACAGGTGGGGGGTATTTATAACCCCCAATTCCTCAAACTAGCCGTTGCATAAAATTATTCAGGAAAACACGACATGTCCGGTACTACCGCCCTCTAGGGGCCGGTAGTACCGCTTTAAACTAACGGCTCTCTGGCGCATTTAATGCCCCGACACGTGGCAAGTTCTTGTACATTTTATATGGCGGTACTTACGCCCTTTGGGTCTTGATAATACCTGCTTTGCCGACCAAGAAAATCAAGCCTCGATATATTGCTCTCAGAGGCCAAGTCGCGGTAGTACCGCATTTTGATACTACCGCCTAAGCACTCGATAGTCTTGGTAGAGGACACTCGAAGGAATGGCTCTCTGCCATAAAGCTACCGCTATAGAAGGTGCGGTAGTACCGCATTTGCGGTACTACCGCCCAAGGCACTCGGTAGTACCGGCAATCCTGAGAATTTCAGATTTTGCACCGATTTAAAATGCACGAATGAATCTTTTAAACTCTGAGCCATATTGCATGCACTTCTAAGGTTCAAGACTCTCGTCAAGTCCCTCTTAATAGTACGGTGACTAATTTATCAATCCGATCTTTACTTCTAACTCCAAGATCGGTAAGATGTCTAGAAAAAAATACCTCTAAAGTTTTATACCTCCATTTCTTTAGCTTCTTTGACACGTACACCTTCCTTTTAGTACTTGTGAATATCCGTCGTCCCTTGAACAATAGTTTTTCTGTTTTCAACTTACTCAATGCAAATAGCGTTAGTCCCTTTCTCGTGATTGCCATTAATTACCAAAACCATTAGACACACGGGGCCTAGATGCTTTTGAAATCTACTTCAAACCACATTGCGATAAAGTCTCAAATCCTCGTGACTTCACTGCCGAGTGGGTAGAGCTGCAGAATTTTACATCTATCGAGGAACTCGAGTATTGGAAAATGTATTTTGATGGTTCCCTCATACTCAGCGGCGCGGGGGCTGGAGTAGTGCTCATCTCTCCAACAGGGGACCAGCTGAAGTATGTCCTTCAGCTCCATTTCCCAGCTTCAAACAACGCCGCCGAGTATGAGGCGCTCATTCACGGGCTCCGTATTGCCATATCTCTCGGTGTTCGATGATTGACAATCAACGATGACTCCATGCTGTAATCAACCAGGTGCAGAAGGACTGGTCGTGCGTTGGCGACAGCATGGCGGCATATTGCCAGGAAGTACGAAAGCTTGAAGACAAGTTCGACGGGCTGGAACTCATCCATGTACTTCGCCAAGACAATGAAGCGACGGACGAACTCGCAAGAATGGGCTCCAGTCGGGCAATAGTACCAGTTGGAGTATTTGTTGAAGAACTTCAAAAACCAACAATAAGCTGACAGCAGGAGTCATGCCAACCGGAGAAGAAACCGGCCGAAGAGGAAGTTTTGGTCATCAACCTTGACTGGACAACTCCATTCTTAAACTACTTGTTGAAGGACGAGCTCCCCAAAGACCGCATGTAGACAGAGCGCATCACACGACGATGCAAAAGCTACGTGGTAGTCGGGAAGGAACTCTTCCGAAAGAGTGCCTCTAGAGTCCTGCGGTGCTGTGTATTAGAACAAGAAGGAAGGAATCTCCTCAAAGAAATCCACTCGGGAATCTGTAGGCATCATGCAGCGTCAAGCACCTTGTTGGGGAAAGCTTATCATCAAGGATTCTTTTGGCCGACTGTTGTATCAGATGCGGAGGACATCGTCCGTACCTGCGAAGGCTGTCAGTTCTTCGCTCGGCAAATACATATGCCGGCGCAAGAGCTACAAACTATCCCAATCACCTGGCCATTTGCAGTTTGGGGGCTCGACATGGTCGGACCCTTGAAGAAGGCTCAAGGTGGTTTCACTCATCTTTTCATCGCCATCGACAAGTTCATGAAGTGGATCGAGGCTAAACCCGTTGCCACGATTCACGGCGACCAAGGCCAAGGAGTTCTTTCAAGAAATCATGGTCGATTCGAATTCAAGCAGAATTATCGCGATAATTAGGGTTGAAAGCAGTTCGGATATTTTCCGGCCGATCCGGATATTACCGGATACTGGATTCTATCGGATCGGATATTTTTCGGATAGTTTGGATCGGATACGGATCACGGATATTTTTTGTCGGATCACGGATCTGATTGGTAGCTCATTATCCGTCGGATACGGATCTGATTCGGATAATCCAGATAATAGTGGGTCGGATATCCGGATAGCATATGGGCTGGGTCAAGACTACTCTTTTGGCCCAAAAAGGTTTCTTAATTTCAGAATTGCTTTCTAATTTAGTTAATCTCTAAATAAAGTTTTAATTATTAAAATTAGCAAACCAACTCTAAAAATTATGAAATTTTTTTGAGAAAGTTCTAGTAACAATATAACATTTAAAAATTATTTTCAAGATTTTATCAGATTTTTATTTTTCTCAAAAATTCAAAAACTCCTATTCTTGATAGGAAAATATATTAAATAAGTAGCTAAAAATGCATAAAAACTCATAAATACATAATTTGTTATTTTAAACATAATTCAACTAAGATTATAAATCTTGAGTCATTATATGTAATTGTTATATACTTTTCCTAGAGATATGATATCTAAGTATTATCAAACATTTAATATGTTATGTGTTTGCTTCTATTTGTATCTCTGAGCGAAGATTACCTTTATTTTGTATTTTAATCTATGTGTATGATGAACTAATCATATGTGTGTGATTAACTAAACCTTATATAATTTTGTTTGCGATATGGTATCTAACTATTGTCTAAGTGAATGAAAATGCTTATATTTGTTCAATTTTCAATAATATTTTGATCAAATCAATTAGTTATGTGTTTCTGTTGATTTTTTATGTACAATTTAAGGGGTTATCATGTTCCGATAAATATTCGAAACCGTATCCGATTCGATTCGTATTTGATCCGTATCCATATTCGATACTATCCGTATCCGTATTCGTATCCGGACTATCCGTATCCGTATTCGTATCCGGACTATTCGTATCCGTATCCGCATCCGAGAAAAAATATGAAAACAAATATGGTAGAGCTATTATCCATCCGTATCCGATCCATTTTCACCCCTACTGATAATGGTATCCAGTTCCGGGGCGAAGAATTTCAAGATTGGTGTGACGAGCTCGGCATCAAGATTTGCTTTGCCTCAGTGGCTCATACACAGAGCAATGGGCAGGTAAACGAGCTAACGGCATGGTGCTGTAAGGGCTAAAAGTAAGGATTTTTTATCGTCTCAAGCCATACGCTACTCGATGGGTAAAAGAATTGCCTTCGGTGCTCGGTGAGAACCACTCTCATCAGAGCTACCGAGCAGTCACCTTTTTTCCTGGCATACGGCTCAGAGGCGGTCTTACCTACCAAGTTGATGTTCGGATCCCCACGGGTTCGGAGCTACAAGGAAGCCTAGTCGGAGGAGAATCGGATGGAAGATCTCGACCGACTGGAGGAGGCCAGAGTCATTGCAGCAATCTAGTCGGCCAAATACCTCCAGGGCCTGAGCTGCTACCACGATTGGAATGTTTGGGGCCGTGCCTTCTCCAAAGGAGATCTGGTCCTAAGGAGAAATGAGAAAAGCGAGCATAAACTCTCCCCAAACTGGGAAGGCCCCTACATCGTCGATGAAGTGACGCACCCGGGGGCTTACAGACTCAAACGTGAAGACAGCGTGGTCATCGGCAACACATGGAACATAGAGCAGCTACATCGTTTCTACTCTTAAAATTTTGTATATTTATGAATAAAATTTTTTCTTGACTTGCTACTCAATTGGTACTCAATTAAGCAATAAGTCGGGGGCTACACCTAATAGTGTTACGCATGCGCAACTCCTCTCATAAGTTACTTCTTACTTCTTTTCCCTAATGATTGCAACCAAGCCCGAGTGCGCTAAACCCCAAATCGTGAAACTCTAGCCCCATGAACGGCGAACCCTAGCAACTCAAAAGTGCGTGCCTAGGAAAAAGGGCCATGAGCCGACTCCCGATGCCCGGGGGCTAGACTAGTCGGATAGAGTGCTTAAACGAGAAAGGATTAAAACTACTCGGGCGAACTCTAAGATCAATAGGGAAGAAAGATTAAACAACATTAAAATTCCATTAAAAATATTTACATTCGGATACATCAATGCATTACATGAGATTTTTTGTAGAAACCTAAATCCTAAAGCGCGGCGATCCCATCGCCTCGATGAGGCGTCCTTGCCTCGGCAAGCCGGGACGACCTCGTCGATCGTCGTCGTAGTTGGCCAAAAGCTTCGTGAGAAGGCCTCCTCCTCATCGGGCGCCGGCGGAGCCTCATCTTCAAATTCAAAGATTGGTTCCTCCGCCGGGGGAGGAGATGGTGGGGCCTCTTCGCCGGACGAAGAAGACTGGGATGAAGAAGCCATTGAAGGTCTAAAGAAGAACGTCGAAGGTTGCAAAGAAGGACTTAGAGATGGGCGATCGCTTAAGTAGCGGTGACACCCTTATATACCCAAGGCGTGGAAACCGAACGGTTTCGAATAAATGCTAGCACGGGAAGCCAAAGTGGCCCTGAAGACGTCGCTGGCACCAGAACTCGAAGCGACTGAGAAGATGTATGACCATGAGACACCAAACCAGACATGGCGCATGTAAACGTTAAATCAAAAAAGCTTCTCAAGACACAATGAAGCAATTAAAGGCCAAACACGACCTAGTCGCCAAGCATTTTTTACCAAGGTGCAAAAGAATAATTACAAACCAAGTCTCAGCAAAGGGATATTTACACGGGACCCAGATCCAGGTTCTCTACTAAGGCGGCGGAGGTATCCCTAACCTCGTTGAGCAAGGCAGCGGCTTGGCCATCATCGACGGTGCAGGCAAAGCCCTCCTTGATAGCCTCGAACTCCACCCGTGGATACAAGGACTTCACGATGGCCAGAGCTTGACTGGCGCTTGTAATCGCCATCTCCTTCAGGTGTGCTAACAGCTTCGCGGGCCCTTCCGCCAGTCACTGGATTGTGGCATCTACATCGCTGGGCCCAGCTTCGTCAGGACTCAAGATTTGCAGCATTGCCTGGAGCCCTCCCGGAGTTTGTCGACTCGTGTTTCAGTAGATTTGATCCTCTCATCAAAGGCGCGGTACTGAGCATGCGACTTAACCCGGTATTCTGCAAAGACCAGTTGGATTAGCCCAAGGACGCCAAGAAAGCACTACAGGAACAAAGGACGAGCCGGGAGCAAACCTTCCAACTCCTGTCCCAGCTTGTCTAACTTGGTTTGGGCCTTGCGCTCAGATTCTTCTAATTCCTTGGTCCACTTTTGGGCAGTTTCAAGCTCTTCCTGCAGGCTTGCGACGACGAAGACCGAAAACAGAACAGGAAAAATGAATTAAGGGGCAGAGTGCCAAAAAGGCGTTCTAAGGTAGTCGGTTAAGGTAATTACCCCGAAGGGAGCTCGTCATGTTCAACTTGTCCCCCTCAGAAGCCTGAACTTGGGCCCGGAGCCTTTGCAGCTCTGCTCGGCTCTCGTTCCGGACCCTGTCTAGCTTCTCTTGGAACTCGGCACGGACCCGCTCGACCTCGCCCTCATAGTCCCGCCTCATCTTGGTCTTCGGGAGTATCTCCCGGAGAACAGCGTCCCTCTTCTCGGCATGCTCTCCCAGACTCTGAAGGCAATAAAATGAATGATAAAGCCACTCTACACACTGAAGACAAAAAGAAGAAAACTTCAAATCAACTCGGCAAGAGAAACTCACATGAGCCAATCGAGCACAATCAACGATGTGGTTGGAAAGCTCCTTCCACTCCTTCTCCTCATCTTCATCGTGAAAAGCTGTCCACTCGCCGTCCTCGCCAAAGAATGCAACCCGCAATGGAGATTTCGCAGCGGGTCCATGGCCCTCGAGGAATTTCCTCCGGCGGAGAAGAGGAGCGGTCGGCAGACCTCATGGGCGCCATTTGGCCAGCCGGCTCGGGAGGAGAACGTGGCTGGGGCTGCTCGGATCGAAATCGCCCGGCATACTGAGCTGCAGTAAGCGATTAGTGGAGCCGTCGCGGCATGCCGGGGGCCACCTCGGGCGGCGTGTCTTGACATCGATGGGATCCCTGACCCTGGCTGGTTTGAGGCACCCTCGGAAGTGGCCTCCTAGGTCTCCCTGGGTGGCACGTCCGCAGGAACTTCATCAACATGCTTCCTGGAAAAGAAGCAATCAGGACACGATCCTACAAAACAAAAGGAAGAATCGACAAAGAAACCAACCTGGTAAATCTTCTTATTTTTATCCCCGGGCCCTTCCAAACGGTAGGCCCACATAAGAAGTCTGGTGCATCTTGGAGCACGAAGACGATGGGGCTCGGTCGGTACGTGGAGGAGAGCACCTCATCGCCGTCGGCTGGTGGTGGGGCTTAAGCCTTCGGACTCCCGGACCGGCTCGATGATGAGGAGGTCATTGGTGAGGCGCGTGTAGCTGTCGTGTTGTGAACCTTCGGACCTCCCGTCGGGTGCACGTTAGCCGCCAACTGCCTCCTTTTCTTCTTGGGCACATAGACGACCGGGCACTTCCCCTTTCCCGTGGGGTCTTCAGCTTCTACCGCCTTACTCTTCTTCGCACTAGGCACCGAGGACGAGGCGCCGGCATGGCGTTTCCGTTTATCACTCTTGTGTATGGGGAACTCGGGCAGCGGCGCATGAGAGAAGAAAACACCATGACTCTGCAAGTACAGGCAACAAACACATGCTTGATTGTAGTTACTCAAGAACTAGGAAATCCAATCTTGGGAAATAAGAAAGCATCTTACGGGAGGCAGAGGACGCGATTTGTTGAAGGGCTTCGGGCACCCGTCGTTGACAATTTGGACGCCTGAGGTGAAGAAATCACCCAGACGACCAAGAAGTATACTCCTGGGAATCGGCTCAGGAGCTTCCTTGGTAGGATCGCGCTCCCCTTCATACTCATATCCCGGATTGACTCGCTCCTTGAGAGGCTGCACTCGGCGAAAGCCAAAGTTGAGGATGATCGCCACTCCGGTTAGTCCATTCTTCTTCAATTTGGCAATCATCCCTATGAGATCCTCCACTTGGTCTGTCCCACCATTCGAGGGAAGCGAAGTTCAACTTATCGAAGGCTTGGGTGGAGCTCCGGAGAAGGCAGGAAGAGAAGGTTTGGGGTTGGCACAGTAAAACCACTCCTGATGCCAACCTTTGTTCAAGGTTTTAAAAGGAATGGCGAAATAGGACTTTTTCAGCCCGTCTCGCAGCTGGAATCCAGCGCCCTCTACCACTTTGCTGGAATTCTTGTTCGGGAAAGGTTTGAGAAGGAAAAGATGGTGAAAGAGATTGAAATGTGGGTGAATGCCAAGGAATGCCTCACAAAAATGAACAAAGACAACAACTTGAAGTACGGAATTGGGATTAAGATGTGTCAATTCAATTTCATAAAAGTAAAGAAGACCATGGAGAAAAGCGCAGGTAGGAAGGCCGAACCCACCCTGAAAGGACTCAAAAACGACTACCTCCTCAGTTCGAGGTGTGGGGCAGGTCGGACGGAGAGCAACACCAATGGTGGGAAGACGCCGCCGGTGACCAACTCCTCCAACCGCTTTTCCGTCGTCACCGAAGTGGCCCAATCCTTGGCCGAGGCTGATGCGGGAACGTCCTTGGAGGAAGGAGAAGACATTTTTTGGCGGAAGAGCTAGCAACTACGTCGGATTGGGGGTACGGAAGAAGCTAACCCTAGCGGCAGAGTTCGCAATAGAAGCACCAAAAGTAAGAAGATGAAGGGGCAGGTGAGAGCAGAGCGCAGAAAACCGCTCTGTTTGCACCGAGTCTCTTTCTTAAAGGGAGCGATGCTAACTTCCGCCTTGAGCGGGAAAAACGCTTCGCCTTCCTCACGTCCTGAGGTTGCCCTAGGGCACGCCTCAAGATGTGCTGAATGCTATTCACAGCAACAGCCGTGCACAGGCACTCCTAGGCCAAGTTTAGTTTGGGATATGGTACGCCCCACGACGGGCCAAAGGCCAATGACCGCAGCAGACAGAATTTGGGTACCTTCCAAACCAAATCATGAAACCTTCTTATGATATGCCTCATGAAAGGTCGAGCGCTGGTCACCGTTCAAAACGGAATCAGATATCATAAGTTGATTCAAAACAAAGATTCCAGAGGTATGCCTCATGATGGGCCATAAGCTGTATACTGCGAAAAGCAGGTGTGGGTACCACTTGGATAATTCATGGTATGCCTCATGACAGGCCAAAAGCTATGCGCCATGGCACACAGGTACCACTCGGCTAAAAGCCAACTTAAATGGAGATGTATTTCAAGATGAGTCACGTGCTGGTTCAATAAATTGGACTAGGTACCACTCGGAATGCTTACACGTGGAGCTCTATCGAGTCCTTCACGACCTCTTTGCTTACACCAGGGCACTCGGTTGAAGAGAAAACCAGTCGGGAAACTCTGACAAGAAGACAACAACTCGATCGCAAAGCATTTGAGGGCTACTATGGAGTATATGAACCCCGGGTACCTGCAAGGCAGGCCTGCGAGGCCTAACTGAATAAGGCCGGGTCTAGCCGACTGCATGGAAACAGGAGTTACTAGGGCTGTGCTAGACGTGCGAAATAAGGAAACTCTGAAGATGGTAACCGATCCTGATTAGTTAGGATACAATCGTAATCTAGATCTCCCGGGATCGAACGGATATGTACAGGAGACGTAATCTCCACTTAGTATTCGATCAGGACTCACCTATGTAACCGCACCCCTCTGCTATATAAAGGGGGGCGAGAAATCATCAAGACAGATAATCAGCAATAAGTTAGGCACACATATAATCGTAGAGCACAGGACTAGGGTATTATCTCCTCTGCGAGAGCCCGAACCTATATAATTCTTGCGTCTTGTGCTATCATTGAGTTTGGATCCAACGTCCAGCCCCGTTTTTATTATTGCCGATAATAAACGTCGACAGATGATAACACTGAGAGGCCCTAATGTTTGGTTTGAACTTTGAAGACATGACTTTAAGTACATTAAGTCTAGTTGGCCCGGCAGCAAGTAACAGTTAACATGAATACCAACGTTCTGTCGTCGAAATTTTCCGAAGTGTCATTTTTTTACCCGGTATATGCATCGGCTGCAGGGCATTATTTGAGGAGTACTCTTTCCGTTTAATTTTATAAGATTTATTTTTTAATGGTTTTATTTATAAATATAAAGCTTACATGTAGATTTAATAGGGCATTTTCTTTTATATGTTTATTTATTCTCTTTCAATCATATGCATTTATTCATTACCACGCACAAAAGTAATATATTTTTCATCTTTCAAAACAATTAAGTAAGAGCATCTAAATCATTTTCTCTCATACCTTTCTTAATATTAACTAGTTGTGATGGAAGTCAACGACAAGTTACAAATTTGTTACAGGCAAGTTGAACTTCCAACATTGACGAGGCGATCAAGATGGCATCCGGCGGCAGGCACCACCAAGGCAGCCTCGCGCGGTTCTTGCCGCGCTCCTTTCCAGCAGCGTGCCGTGCATAGTAGGACATTTTACTGTTGTAGTCTTAAAAAAAAAAAATTCAAAACTAATTCTGTGCTATCTTTTTTTCAAATTTATCCCCTGACCCACAAATAGAGATGCAACATACGGGGAGCGCGGCATTACCACAACGCGACACGTAGAAATGCTGCACCTTCACTCAGAGGCATTCGAAATTAAAAAATACTACGATACTATAGTGCTGCATTACTAGAGTATCGCGGTACTTACTACAGTTTTTTTTGATCCGCTGAGTGGAGGCGTCGTATATATCGTCGGTGGCACGCGGTGTTCGGTTTTTCGCCACATGTCACCTTGTGGTTATTTCCGCGCTTTCTATGCATGGGAATAACATTTTGCACGCTCTTCGTACGCGGGATTTGTATTTTTCGTGCTTCTCATGCGTGGGATTTGCAGGCCACATCCATATTTGAAAAAATCGTATGGATGCTAGATCTAGAAAAAACAATTTTTAGGGTTACTATAGTGATTTTTTTCCGAACTAACCCTCACAAGTTTGTTTTTTCAATTACAGCCACCTAGGCCGTAAATCCCACGCACGGGGAGCACGGAAAATACAAATCCATCGCTCAGGAAGCTTGAAAATAAAAACAAGGTGACACATGACGAAAAATCTAATGCCGCGTGCCACCTACAATAAATACCGCACCTCCACTCAGTGGATCTATTTAAAAAAAACGCTACAGTACTGTTGCATTATTTCTTTTTTAATTTCAGAATGCTGCTGAGTGAAGGCGCATCATTGCCACGCTCCCCGTGCGCCACATCACGGTTAACGGTTAATGCATCGCAAGCACGCATCACGGAGACTTTCTTAGCAAGGCACAAAGCGAAATTGGGCCGGACGTCCATCGGCTTGACATCCTTGGGCCGAAGCTACCTCGGTCGCGCGGCCGACGGACGCGCCGATCGGTGCCAAACTGGCCTAGCACAACTCACTCACGTGACAAGCGATGACTCACGGCCACGCTGCCCTGCTCCCAAGCCGGCTCCCCCGCGCGCCGCACCTAACTGCTCGCCCGCTTCCTCGGCCCCGGGTCGGGGATGGACCTGTGGGTACCTGACCCGATAGATTCGGGTTCGGATCTAAATTTAGACCCACGGGTATATTATTTCGGGTTCGGGTCCAAATTTAGACCCACGGGTATATTATTTCGGGTTCGGGTCCGGGTCCGGGTCTCATTTTGGACCCGTGGGTACCCAAACGCGGACCTGTTAAGTCGGCATGCTATTCTCATGGGCCGTGGAAACTGGAAAGAAAACTAGCCCAATCGTTGGCTGGGTGTTTTGTGCGTGCGGCCCGGGTGGCGACGAAGTGCGTGCGTATTCCGGGCCCGGCCGTTCCGCCGCGTGGGCTTCCGATGCAAGTGCCGAACGCGCTCGCACGGCTGCATGGGAGACTGCACGCGTGATGTTTAGTAGTACCACATCGCTTAGTTGAGCTGGTTGGGAGTGAGGAGGCTACATAAGCATCGCTTACTTGGACGTGGTGCATCACCGCATACATGCATGGTATACGTACGTACGTATGTAACTCTATGTATGAACAAACAAAACACGCCGTGAGCTTGCTGATTGATCGATCATTACATTCCAAAATTTTATTGTTGAGATTATATGAATCAAATGGAACAACGGAACTTAACGATTTGTAGACAGTAACGGGTTCGTATCCGTTCGGGTTGGTACCGTTTGGGTCCGGTCTGGGTCGAGTTTGGACTGTGATCGACTTCAGTGCAGGTCGGGTCCACGGAGACTGGATCTGGAGGTACCCGGACCCGTTGCCATCCCTAGAGACGGCGGGGTTTCGTCGGATCGACCTCCCTCACCATACTCGAGTGAGTGTTCCTAACCTAATAGAACATCTTAGTTCCAATCGCTGGTAGATGTTAAAGGAAGGAATGAATTTTGGTCCCTTGATTCACTTGTTCGTCACATCCCCCGTCAATGCCATGGTTGTCTGTTTCTTGCGCTTATGCAATATGTAAAACTTGTAGGCGTGATGCGATGGCGTTCGTGGGGCGGAGGGGAGCTACATTTGCTCGGAGCTACATTTACCTTACTCATGCAGGTAAGGGCAAGAAACGCAATACTCTTATTTACTTGTCTTAATTTTAGAAATTAAAATCAGTCTCGTGATTTGCTAAAACAAAAGTCCTTCCACCTTGGCACGTAATGAGGCGGGCCGAGCGTGAGATATCAGACGGCACGATTTTACCACACATGCACACCCAACACCAAGGGTGGATTGGTGACAATACGAAGGGAAGCTCTTCCACCTTTGCTCGCGTAATGGCGTGTTTGTGTTGTAGTGGCGATAAGCCCAGCCTAGAGAGCGGAGAGTTTTCGCCTGCGTTGGGCTCGTTGTTGGCGCCAAAAATTTAAAGAAGGATTAATCGATTATAACACATTAGACGAACGACAGATTCAATGATCAAGGCGTGCCAACCGATTTGATCCTGCAATCAATAAGATAAATATAAAATACGTTTAAAGTCGATCTAGCAAAACAATCGGCTTAGATCTAAAGAGCTAAGAAACCGATCAAATCAAGGGTAACGCTAAATCTAATTAGCCGATTAAGGCTAACCGGATGATAAAGATAGATTTTTTTTCCAAGAAAGACGATACACAACAAGATCGGAGAAAACCTAGCGTAATCGAAAGTGATCAACAATCGGCGATGCACAACTTTATTGATCAAATCAGATTACAAGAGAGAATCTAAATTATAAAAGCTACTCCTAGTCGATACAAGTAAATAAAAGTAACACAAGTTGATTGATTGGATTGGGCTGTTGTGTCGCCTGCCCCTAACCACCTTTTATATCTATTGGCCGATCGTATTCTTTTCCAACACGCTGCAAAGTATGATCTGTATCGACCTTAACTTAGGTAGTTCTTCCTACAAATATCGGTCATAATCCAAATTCAAACCTTGCCTTTCATATGCAATATTGACTAAAATATCTCTTAATCCTTAGTCTGACAACTTAATCACACCTTGCCAAATCTTGGTGCAAACAGGCTCCCAAACATGGTATTACAATTTGTGAATGAACGCAAACCCTGTATGGAACACATTCTTTCCTATATCTATAAATCCCAATTGCTAGTGAATTATACAATTACACAATTACTGAGATTTTCATACACTATAATAGCTTACGCTAAATGTTTAGCGGCCTTGTAGTGTAGACAGACTTGCGTTATTAACAGAGTTTTCCAAGTCTTCTCTTGCTTCTTCGGTTTTGTAATTCCTCTGTGCAAAATACATTGGCTGCTTTGGCATTGGGCGCGGCATGGCTTCATTGTCCAGCATGGACACGACTTGTGATATGAGTGGCCTAGCATTCGGGCTGTCCTGAACACACAAGAGTCCAATATGGATGCATTGCAAGACTTCACTTGGTGAATAACTCTCCAAAGCCAATGTGTCCACGAAATCCCTTGCTTTTCCGTCTTTCCATAAGTTCCAAGCCTGAAACATGACAATAAAATTCCTATTTGTGTTGGCTATATTCTGTTCGAGTTTTCCAAATTTGAAGCATTTGTTGCACTTACATAAGCTATAAGGTTTGAATATTCCATTATAAGATGATGAGGCGAGCTGATCTTTAATCCGCTTACAATCTCCAATAGCAAAATACCATAGCTATATGTGTCTGACTTGACCGAGAAAATGCCTTCCATCGCATATTCAGGTGACATATAACCGCTATTTGAATCATTTCACAGGCAAACAGGCGTAGTTTGAATTATTTCAAGCGTATAAATTATATGTTCAGAAGAGCTAGCGCAAGGGATACTTACTATGTCCCAACAACTCGTTTAGTACTTGCTTGTTGCTCGTTGCCTCCAAAGATTCTTGCCATTCCAAAATCCGATATTTTCGGGTTCATCTCTGCATCCAGCAAGATGTTGCTTGCTTTCAGATCTCTATGAATTATCGTCATTCTGGAATCTTGGTGGAGATATAGAAGTCCTCTAGCTACTCCTTTGATTATGCTCAATCGTGTTGGCCAATCAAGTATAGACTTCCTTGCATCATCTGCCAAGAACAGGATGGATAGGAGTGAACCACGTAGTGTGCCAATCAACTATGTTTCTTAGGCCAATTCAGATATTTTTTAGAGTATTGGATTAAAGCATACCAAAAAGGAATTTATCTAAGCTTTTGTTGGGCAGGTATTCGTAAATAAGCAACTTCTCATCCTCATGAATACAACAACCGAGTAGTCTAACTAGGTTCTTGTGCTGCAATTTGGCAATAAGAACTACTTCATTTCTAAAGTGCTCTATCCCTTGCTCAGAACCCTTGCTAAGCCTTTTAACAGCAACTTCCTTGCCATCTTCCAATGTTCCCTGCGTGATTTTATATTGAATTAATCGGGAGGAAATATGACAGATTTTCCATGTTGTAATTGACAAGGAAGAATTTTATACGACCTTATAAACTTTGCCAAAACCTCCTTTTCCAAGCATGTTGGTGTCGCAGAAACTGTTTGTTGCAGTGGCAATGTCTTCGAAGCTAATACATAGAAATTCTAGATTTTGATCCCAAAGTTCATGAAAAGCGTTTAGGTGTCCCGGCACCGGTCTTTTCAGGGTCTCCTTGTTTCGTCGTATGCCTAACAGAAATAAAAATAATGCCAACACTCAGACATTATTATATGAACAACTGCATATTACAAGTAGGTGTTCTCTCATGTTCTACCTCTTGACTTGCATATACTGACAATAAATATGCATGTGAGCATGGCAGCATGCTATAATTGGGAGTACAATCTTTACCACACCGCTCTTCTTCTTCTTGTTCCTTTGTAAATATGTCCCGTGAAGAAAGTGAGTGAATAGAATTTAGTGCATCAAGCATAGCATGCGAGAGTATGGATTTACCCTTTTAAAGTTTTATTTCGAGGAGTGTATCGATTTACTTACATATAATACTACCACCAATCTGTCAGTCTAAAGCATCCCCAGCATTATGTACAATTGGGCATAGGGTAAATGGGAGACATCAGTCGTCTAGTTGTTTTCCACCAAAAGAATTTGGCTAGCTAGTGTTCAAGTGACACTAGGACAGGTAGCTATTTTTTTTTTAAGAAATGGTAAAAATTGATGAGCTTGTTCGAATGAATCTATCTATTTTATAATAAACGCTGATGACATGTGATTTACAACTGTTGAGAAAAAAGAAATATGTTAGAAACTCTCACAAACTCTTGAGAAAAAGAAATATGCTCGAAATTCTCACAAAAAAAAGAACATCCAAATCTTACTTTGGTGGAGCCAAATTTTAAAGGCGTGGATTTGATAGTTGCCTTAGAGATATGCGAATTTGAAATAATTTTGAAAACATCTAGCATGTAATTTTGTAGGTCCTAATTTTAAAGGCTTAGATTTGATAGTTCACATAAAGATATGTTAATTTGAAAATAAAGTGATAGGTTGTATTAACAAGAATTCAATCCTCTTTTACATGGGGAGATATCCCAAAATAAATTACGCTAATTAAATACAAAATCAAGTATTTGTTTATCTAAAAAAAGTATTTTGT
Organism: Guadua angustifolia; assembly: GCA_036346375.1. Lineage (NCBI taxonomy): Eukaryota > Viridiplantae > Streptophyta > Magnoliopsida > Poales > Poaceae > Guadua > Guadua angustifolia. The sequence continues at coordinate 17,572 of JAYEVE010000640.1, forward strand.
TCGAGAAATAGAATTTTGAACCCAAAGTGAAAATATTGTACATTGTACTGTACCATACTGCACTGTGCAATTGTGCGAGCCAATTAGCTAGCTAATTACAATGATGGTATGTCTCGGTATAAAAGTTGTTGTGCTTAGTTTGTCGTGCGATTTTTAAATTAAGGAATTCCTAAATGGCACTCGAGTGTTTTTGGTTTGTGAGCACTTAATTTTTTATTAGATATTGTTTTATGATCCACGTTGTATTTTATTATTTTAACTTTGTGATCCACGTTTTGGTTTGTTGTGTTCTTCTTTTTTTTACAAATTGTCACTCTATTTTTTATGTAATTTAATTTTTGTAAAACTAGTATATAATCGATGTAAAAAGTCCATGCGGAAAAGAATAATGTTCTTTTTTACAAATTGTCACATCCTTTTTCATATAGTTTAATTTGTGTAAAACTAGTATATAATTATGTAAAAAGGTCTTGTAAAAAAGAATAATGTCCCTCAACCGATACCTAAAAGATTGAGTACTTTTTAATAAAATAGTACTCAATTAGGAGAAGGGGAGACAAATTGATTTCGTCGGATCTAGATCTAAAGGTTAAAAATTTGTGTGCTATTTAGCAAGAATACACTTTGATTCTCCCTAAACACCATCTTAAATTTAATGTTTGAATTCATTATGAGTAGTGACACGGTCACATTTTATGGGCACTATTGTAGCTGCAGAAAAAACAAAGCTGGTATGGAATTAACGGAACATACCGGGAAGGCCGTGGCGAGTCAAGGTATAGGTTCTCGCCAGCGTCGCCTGACCTTCTCCGTGTCGACAAGCTTGCCCATCCAAACCAAGCACTGGATGGAGTCGCCCGTCGTCGTCGTGGCGACACTGTTCATGTTGGCATCTGGCGTCGCCGCACGCAGTAGTTCTTGGTCACACTCAATGGCAAGACTCCTCAAAGCTTCGTTCACGATATGCAAGAACTTGTGGGCACCTTCATCACTAGCAATGTCAAGAAATGGTTCTCGCCGCCGCATTTCAGCTCCTCTTTTCGCAGGCATCCTTTGGAAAAGTTAAGGTTAAAGCCATTGGCCAGCTCAAACCCGTCAAGGCACTTGCACTCCCGGATTGCCCCTGTGGTGTCGCAGTAGCCGAACGGTCCGCACGAGCCATAGTGGCTACAACCTTTGTCGGGGGGCTCATACAAATCCTGCCACGATGAGGATTGGTTATTCCATGTCCGGAGCTTCATGTTGCCCATGAAGTCCAACTTCCAGTGCTTTCTTTGTGAGCCCTCAACTGCGTTGAATGTTAAGTAGCTCTCCTCCCCATCGACGACGATCTGGGCCCAGATGAATTTGGCGAGGCTGGAGGCCGTCGCACTGGTCCATACCTGGCTGCGCCAGTATGGTTTTCCCTCGTACTTGACAATGATCTGGAGGCCTGAGTCGGGGTCACCGCTGAGGGAGAAGTTGCCGGTCGACGGATCTTGAAAACCCTTCCATGCAACGATGCGTACTGCTTTGTGGGTCTTGTAGTTCGTCCATAGCTTGAAACCAGGGAGGATAGTGTCAGTCGGCTGATCATTGCTCTGCCATATTTCTGTGCCGTTCTGTGACTGGAGGACAAAGTTCCCTATGTCGAGCAGCACTGCGACAGCTCCGTCACCTCCGGTGGTGATGTTGTTGTTGGTCGTCCAAAGGACACGGCCTTTGGAGTCTGACAAGACAAGGTCGGAGCTGTTGGTCACAGCCAGCTTCCCGAACGAATTGCTTGGGATTGGGTTGTCGCGGTTAGCAACCCACACATATGTTCGCTCAGGGATGTTGTGGTACCATATGCCGACATAGGAGTTTGCACTTGAGTTTGTTGGGGAGAAGAAGCCTAGAGTAAAGATGCCACCTTTTGAGATGAGCTTGTCACCAGGGAAGAGTGGCTTTGCAGGTGTTAGGCGCTCATCGGATTTGCATGAACAAATCAAGAGCAGGAGGATGAAAATGGGGAGGGAGGTCATATTCTTTTGCATGAACACTGGACTACATTGCAGTACTATTAATAGTGTAGCCAGCGTGTGATGGACGGAGGAGAGTAAATAGTGTAGCCACGGTGTGATTTTTTGTTGACCTTTCTAATAGCGTAAGAGATAACTCCGGATTCAGAGGATTTGAATGACGTACGCATCATCAGTAGTTATGTGTCACCGTTGTGATAGACCCAATTTAAGGGCATCTACATCATCTCCTCTTAACAGTCCATATCAGCATCCGTAATGGTGCCAAGTCAGCTATCTATAAGAAGTCCATATCAGCATCTATCCTATGTGACAACAATTAAATGAAGAGAGAGAGCGCTGCTATTTATAGACCTGTAGATTGTCTATTAATTAAATAAAGAAAGAGAGAGAGCATTCTATTAATTAAAAATAGCTATAGACATCTATATAGATTCACCATTGCAAGAGTTTACTATAGCATAGTATATAGATGATATGGATCTTACTATAGAGAGTAATTATTTTTAACCATTGCGGATGCCCTAAACGTTTGGACGATGATAAGCATAATTTTCAGTGCATTAAATACTATCGGCTTGTTAAGGCACAATTTTCAGTGCAATAAATCCAGTCAGCACAGCAGCAAGTAACAATCTAACACGAACAGCTTGATGTGTTGTGAAAATTTTACGGAAATTTCTTTGTTGGTCCTACTACTTGCGATGCAATTGAGTAGCTATAAGTTAACATCTCTGAGAGGTACTAAAATTTATATTGGATTAGTATCAAGAGGTATTTATCGTTGGTATATCTAACCTTCAAACTTTTATTATCTTTTAGTAGAGGAGCTCGTCAGGACTAGACAGATCGTCATCGGAGGCATCTCAACGCTACTCAAAGTTGTTGCTGTGCATTCATGCAAGTAAGGGCAAGAATTGTGGAGTTATTATTTTCTTATCTTAATTTTAGAAAAATAAACTCACACTTCTTTATTTGCTAAAACAAAAGGTCCCTCTACCTTGGCACGTAGCCTTAGAGATATCAGACGGCACGAATTTACCACGCGACAACACAAAGGAGGATTAATGTCGGGACCCGAATCTGTAAATCCGGACCCTCTGTGTATTCTGCACTAGTCCAGGATCACGCTAGTGCACACAATCTCAACATAGATGACATATCACAATCATACACAACGTAATAATAAAAGTAACTCAATTACAAAATATAAAACTATTGAACGACTTTAAGGTCGACCTTACACTTGAGAGGCCTTGATGGCTTTAACTCCAAATAGGTAAACAGCAGCGGAACAGAGAAACATCGGTGACTCCCATCAACATGCCACATGCAACTGACAAGGTTCAACTCCTAGATATTCGCCTCCTTGTGGAACTTCTCCTTTGGAGTTGTACTCATCTTCTCATCTGATGATTTTGGTTGTTTGCAAGGGGTGAGTACACACAGTACTTAGCAAGTCATGCACAGAATGCAGGTTTATTACTACATACATGGCTTATTCCAAAGGAATGCTGAATGGTTCTTTTGCAATAAAGCAGCATTCACAAATAATCATAGTAGATTGTAAAGCAGTAAAATAAGTAATACCAATAATAAATTTCGCAATCATTCTCAAGTAAATCATTTCTCATCTTTAACCAATTTTCATATCACATTGTCCACATTCCCAACCTCATTTTTATCAAAATCTAACCCTTGACCGTAATCACCGAGCAATGCTCAATACTGTGAGCACGGCTATTCGAATAGTTTGTACACTCTGCAGAGATTATACACTTTACCCACAAGATATAATCAACTCACTATGTCAGCCGTGAATCGCCATACAAGAGTATGCGAATGAGCGATCATAACAAAGCCTTTCCAAAGCTACTTTTAGACCCGGTACTGCCCGCTAAGGTTTCAACACTGAAGGGACTGGTTACCACACTTAGGGCCCCCCTCTTGCGCCATGTGAGTTTTCACCTGTACACCCGGAACTCACACCACCACGACAGTACCAAAGAATAGAGTTCACAATTTACTCAGCTAGGTCTGTCCCATTCCAGACTTGTGGTTGTATGCTAAACTCAGTTCAAAGGCTTGCAAGGTTAAGTTCTTAGGTTGACCAAGGAAAGACTAACCAAAATTTATCACGTCAACATATCATAAAACCAAATGCGACCGCCCAATTGCCACTCTTGGCCCACCAAAACAATCTTGCCACTTGCCTCAGTCTAAATTATTTTCCCATGCACCACGTGCCATCATCAAACTCAATAACACATGTCACATTCTCAAAAACACGTTCCATATCTCATTAAGTCAATATTAATTTTAATATTCCAAAATCATGACAAATCTACGTGGCAGGGCTAAGCACACTACATACGGTCTAATTAACCCATGTTGGCAAATTATTAATGTCCAACTATTAATCCACAATCTAGGGTGATAAAGGATTCATGGCCTACAATTATATACGACAAGGTGGCATACAGCAACTAGGCATTTAATTAATCCCAGAATATATTCAAAATCAACTCTATTGAATTAGCATGCAGTAATTTGAATCAATATAATTTCAAAAGTAGGCTCAACATGATCAAGCATAACTTGCCCGGCCTTTGCTATCTTTATTGTTCTTTACTCTTTATCTTTGACTCTGGATCTTCGATCTTCAATCTTTACTTCCTTGATCTTCAGCTTCTTTGAATGACTTCCGGACAACGCGACTAACGATAAAGGAACACAAATACAACACAACTCAAAAGACAATTCGAATAAACTCCAAATTAGGGACGGATAATAATGGATCACAATGGCTTAGATGAATTAAGGAACTTGAATATATTAGATCAAAGATTAGACAAAAGAGAATGGGCTTTTAGAAAAATACACCGAAAAGGAAAAGACTGATAACAGAGAGAGAAAGAATAGTATTCCAAAGAATATTTCTTTTGAAGTTATTATCTTGATTGGATAGTGTCGGTGTTTCGAATACCGGCAAGTAAATTTGTAGTCAAGGGGTCGCGCTTCCCTCTTCTTGAATGGTTGATTCAGGGAGCCCAAGATGTATACTGGTTCGGGCCGAATATCCCTACTTCCAGTTCATGTGGTGGGTTTGTATTACTTTA
>JAYEVE010001435.1:0-21919 GCA_036346375.1 Guadua angustifolia
GTTCATGTTGTTCATGTCTTGTTGTTTGTTTCCCTTCCTTGTAGTTGGATCTTTGTTGGGTTAAGTATAGTTCCGGAGATAGAACCAATAAGACTGTTTTAATTTGTTGCTAGCTTAGTCTGGGGGTGAGGGGGGCTTAACTGCATGCCCCAAACTCCTCCACTTCTTGCCTTTTATTTTATTACCCATCCTTGTAGACAATATTGTCCTTACAATGCAATTAGTCATGTTAGCTCAAATTCGTGCATTTTTACTTCTTTTGTTTATATTCTGCTGCCTGTAGGATGGTCAAGTATATGCATGAGGCCGTGTTTGTAACAGGGGGAATTCAGTAGGCAAAGAAACATCTATCCTCACTGATTTACGTACGGTTTTTCTACAAGTAAAAAAAGAGCCGGTTTTGCATTTTGTAATCAATCAAGTTTCTAAGTGACTCAAGTTTCTTAAGTGACTAGGTTAGCAATTATATATATATAATCTGTTCAAAAGACTGCATGCAATCCTTTTACTAGGTGTGGGCACCCGGAAATATGAATCGATCCTCACACATGCGTTGGACTTAGAGGTGACACCCATACTCCACTTAAGTGTATGCTCACTGCCACCCAAAAGTCCGTGCGGAGTATTGACTAAATGGCCCTCACTCAAGCAAATATGAGCCACATAGTGCACCGTACACACTTACGCGTCCATGGGAGTTTCGATTCCATTCGAACAACCATCTGGGATTGAGACCAACTCATCCACGCATAGCATTCGCCATCCGTCTCGGGACCTTGGTATCGCCCACACTCTCCAAGGGAGCAAGAGCAATAGCCAAAGAACGGCAGTCGCATGCAGTGTATGCATCGATGGTTGATGACAATTCAGTGCGGATATGTGTCTAGTGCTAGTTCCCAAGATCAACGCCTAGCACCCACATATCCGCATTCGAGATGTATCATAACACATACACATGAATCTAAGCAGTTGGAATAGCTTAAACATAAATTTCAACTATTACAACTACTTAATATTACAAGTAGTGGCCGCCGGCCAAATATTACATGTCAAAGAGTAAATTGCAGCGAATTTAAACATATACCAAAAGTAGGACAGCGGTATGCCCATCCAATAACCCAAAGGCAACCGACTTGGAAAAGCCCAAGTTCATCCATCAACATCATTGTCGGACCCGGAGTAAAATGCGTGTAAATCGGGGAGTTCTTCCATCCGTCGTCTATATTGTTAGGATTAAGCAACCGTGAGTGAGTATGTACGTATGTACTGCATAAGACTTTAGTGTATGGAAATACGATAAATAGAGTTCATGTACAGACAATTCACAGCCCTCCTTGGCTGCAAATGACACATAAAACAGCCACCATTGGCTTCCCAATCCACCAACTCATTCCAACACCATTTCCAAAAGTTTTAGCAAAAGCAAAGACTATACTTGACATTATTCTCCCAAGTTGCTCATGACCGTGAGCACGGCTAATTAATTAGATTTTAATCTCTGCAGAGAGTGTACACTTTACCCACAAGACATGATCTACTCTTCTTGCCAAGCTATTAACACACTTCCTTTGGTGTGTCGGCGAGTGATCATGACAAAGCCGTTCAACTAGTTAAAGCTTAGCCTTGCACGGCTGACGATGATGTTAAACCCTTGCCATAGTTAGGAGATCACGGACCGATGGTGCCCCATCGCGAACTCTCCCCATGACAAGGCATGCACGTTGTATTGGAATGCTTGGGCTAACACCTCGATGAAGGAGCACCTAGAACGACTCGAGTACATCGGATCGTCCATACTACTCCGGCCTACCAAAATGCAAGGCTAAACTCTAACTAATCTAGTGAGCTTAGGCTATCCCATACTAGCACATGTGGTTGCACCAAAACACTTAGGTGATAGCATCAAGTTCGGTCCTTAATTGACCCGGGCGAGGATCTCCCCCTAACTACGCGTGAGGTCCTTTTCACGCCTCAAGTTAAGTAATAACTCGCCCGCGTCTAAATCATAAGTTTGAGTTGGATTTTTCATCAAATTAAGTGGAAACCGTGCCGTGGTTCCATCCATTTAAACAAATTTTGCTCAATGTAGTTGAAACATCTCCCATCATTTTAAAACCGATCTAGTGAGCAAGTCTAAGCATGAGCATAAGATAATTCATGAGTATTACCCAAGTGACATCAAGTATTGTCTACACCATTACTAGGTTACAATGGCGATAATTCAAATGTCAAGGTAATGGAAATGCATACAATTGGATTTAGCTACCATCACCCACAATATAGCAAGTTTAAAACATACACGCATGCATATAGTTTGATGAAACAAAATAGCATTGCAATTATGGGATCAAGATGGTCAAAAGGAGGTGCTTGCTGGTTGCTCTTAAATCGGGAATATAATCCGGATCAAAGTCGATGTCGTTAATAACGAATCCGAATTATAAATGCGTCTATCGTTGAATAATAATAACAGAGACAAAAGCAAATAACACGAATCAAAATGGGACAAAAAGAAATCGAGATAAAATTACCAAATTAAATCTTACCAAGAAGTTCATGGTGGGTTTTAGTATTTATAACCGAATTCAAGATGCAAAGATTGTTTGAGATTAAATAGATATGATCATTTTATGCTTAAGGTGAATTCTTACCTTTAATTAGGATTGATTCAAATCAACATTTAATTAGTATTCTAGTTATAAAAAGCTAATCTGTTGATTTAGGTTACTAGTATTATTTACATGATATTTGGGAAGGTTCTAGTGATACAAATGTTACAATTTATGATTCCTTACTTGTAACTAATGTTCATTCGTTTATATTACGAACTACGGGAATATGAATACTTAGGGTTGTTAGGCTAATAAGATTAATGTGCGATTATGGCGAATTGAGATTATCTTTTCATAATTGGATGGCCTATACTTTTGTTTGTTATTCTAAACTGATTTCATAAGTTTTAGGGTTTAAACAAGATATTATATTCATCATTGAAAAGGCTTATGTGTCCTTATAAATGTTATACTATTCTGTCGGCCAAAAATGCATTTTGAGTTATCACTTAAGGGTATTGAGCTAATGAAATTAATATGCAAATCTTAATGAAATAAGAATCTTTCTATGGAATATGACAGAACAAACATTGTAGACCATTTCTACACTAGTTTTATAAGTTTTAGTATTTAGGCAGGTTATTTAATCAATGATGAAATAGCATAAATGATCATAGTAAAAATGTTAAATCGGCCAAGATTCATTTTAAGTTTGCGACTCGCTACACATGATTTTTGATTCACATTTCAGGTGTTAATAGGAAACAATCCTAGAAATGTTTTAAAGTTGGTTTAGCAATTTTCACCTTCGTTAAAGATGTTTTTCATCACAAAGTCCATTGCGACTTAATATGACCTAACTCAAAATTGTTCAATATGATTCCATTTTCACTCAGCAAGCAATAATATGTCATTCTAGGGTTATAGTATTCAGTTTCATCGAGTTTGGGGTTCTTTTGCGGACGTTTACCAATCGGCCGATTCTCGATCGCATGTTCATCTAGTGAGAAAATATGGCAAACCAAGGCGAAACCTAAATGTTTTTATATCTGGTGATCTATACAAACCCAAGATTGCATCAAACTGGTTTTACACATTTTGAGTCCATTTAATCCATATTTTAACTATTTGAATCTTGCATGATATTAAGGCTTTAGCAATTATCTTTTGATGCAAAACACATTAAGTCCTAAATCTTTTTACAGAAATGGATCATTTGAGGTTGCAGGAGCATGCTGGATCTATTTCACAATCTTTAGAGCTAGGGTTAACATAGTTCCTTCATAACATGCAAAACTTGGCTCTCATTCAACCCTCAATTAAAAGTTTTTGTAGCATGCAACATGTAACTTTTTCTTGCATAATCTAAATCCCTACTGAGTAACTCAGATTTAGAAACTAAGTTTGCATTAATCGGAGATCTACAGCAAAAGATATGAATGTTTTATTGCATAGGGAAAAAAAATGGAAAAAATGTTGCTGGAGGGGGATTCGAACTGGGGACCTCCAGATTACAAGCCCTGGTGCTCTACCACTACGCCATGTTGTTGCTTGTGACAAGGCCCCATGCTATGTTACTTGAGCTTACCTCTTCAGACTTTAGAGCTCCAAAATCCAACAATGGCGAGGTTAGCTGGCTGGTTCTGGGCTTTACTCGAGTGATGGAGAAGGGTTGGAGAATGAGAGGGCTCGGCAGAGAGTGTCCCTGGCTTCGGCTTGGCTGCATGCATGAGCAAGAAAGCCCTCAGGAGAAGAGGTAACAGCTGCGCATGCATGGAGGGATGAGTGAGCTCACCTGAAGCTTCACCTGGAGAAGAGCTGCTCGGTGCTATGGAGGATGAAGTTGGCAAGGTCCTGGATCGCCGGCGCAAGGAGGAAGAAGGTGGCTCCGGCTGCATGCAAGACAAAGCAACTCAGGATCCGGAGCAATGGCTGCATGTGCGCACGAGTGAGAAGGAGGAGCTCGCCTGAAGCTTCGCCTGGAGGATCAACCTGGCTGCGGTAGAACAAGGTCTGGCTTGGTGCTTGCTCAGCCGAAGAACATCACAGCAAGGAGAGCAGCAGCAGCAAGCAAAGGAGATGAGAAGGCTGGCCAGATGGTTTAAATGCAGCTGGTGGCGGAGACGGCTAAGCCTGAGGCGACAGCACGGGCGACGCTGGTGACTGCAGCCGCGTGGAGAAATTCTCTGCCCGGGCAGCGCTTCGGCGGAGAAAACGTTGCCGCAGCAGCGTCTGGGCAGAGAGCTGAAGAGAGAAAGGAGGAGGGGCTGGCCAGTGGGCCCAGGTGCGTGCGGGACCACCTGCCAGAGGCACAGCTACAACTCCCATCGATTGAAACAGCTAGCACAGTAGCTGGGCGATTTTGAGTGCTGAATTGACTAGTCAGATGGGCAGGCTTGGCAAGGGATGCTAGAATGGTTGAAAAATTCTGAAAATTTTTGAGTAGATAGCCCAGAAGTCCTACTTTCCATTTTCTTTGGTTTCACCTCAATATCTATTGTCATTTAAGAACAGTAATTCATCAAACTTGGCTGATTTTCAATCGGTTTTGAATTTTTCAGCTCAGTAAATGGTGTGCCAAAATTCTGCAAAATTGATTTTTATTCATCCTTTGGGCTCTAGTATTTTACAAAATTATTTGCTATAGCATGTTGTTTGAAGTTTGTTTGAGTTTTATTAAGGTGTTGGATTTGGCAATTAAAAGACTGACTGCTCCAAATCCTTGTTTCTGTTTTTTGATTTTTCTTTAAGAGTAAATAAAGTATATTATTTCCAAAACATTGTTTTTCAAATGAATTTGAGCTAAGGATGTTTCTGTAAAATTTGTAGCTCAAAACCATACTCCATTATTTAATAAAAATTCTGACATTGCAGATTTCAGATTTTCAAGTTCTCTGTTTTAGAATTTTAAACGGCTATAAAAGTAATTATTAGTTTTTGATATTTTTACCATGGGTTAAGTATGTTATGAGGAAGACATGATAAAATTTTTAGCCATAGATAATCTTTGATTATTTTTGAAGAATTCTGTAGTGTCATGTCTTGAAGTTGAAACATGCTACTTTATATTTTACTTCTTTACCTATCTCATTAAAATCTTTGGACAGCTGAAAGATGTTGTGAATAATTCCATAGTTTAATGGCATTTTTACTGGCCTTTTACTTTTATCTTTTACCTTTTTACTTTTACTCATTTACTCATTTCATTAGTTGGTTTTCCTTTTAAACCCAAAATTCAAGAATAATTATTATGGTTGAAAAGGTCTTAGAAAAGATGGAATTCAATGCAAGATTACCCTCTTAACTCATTTTCAAAGTTTGTTTATTTTGGCCAAAAAGTTTTAATGTAGCAACTTGTTCTTTTCTTTTGGTTGACAAACTAGAAAATGAAGAAAAAGATAATATTTAAAATGAAAATCTGGTTTTAGTTCAACTGTTTACTCAATCCCATTTTTAAATTCTAAATTTTCAATTTTATTATTTTTGAAATTTTTGGGATGTTACAAACCTACCCCCTTACAAAAATCTCGTCCTCGAGATTTGCGGAGACTAAACGGGTTTAGGGAATGTTTTCTTGGTGATGATCTTATCTTTTCGTTGTCACATTGTCTTTAGTACAGTTGTTTCATTGAATCTTTCTCTTGTGATTCCAAGTTGATATCCTAGAATGGAGAAGGTTTTATTTGGGTTTCACGTAAGCAGATGAGGACATTAACGCATTCTACATATCTCTTTTTATTGGTTAAGGTCGCTAACATAGATAATTTGTCAAGGAGAGGGATGGAATATGTTGACGAAAGGATATATGGCAACTATAGTTTTTACGGGAAGGACCAAATGTCGACATCGAGGAGGGTATTCAAATACAACGGTCAATTTGTGTAGGGCAATTTGAGGGTGAGAATCTTTTTTTATTTATTACCTCCAATGGATATATTGGTGGACTAGGTCACATGCATCCTATAATCATGTTTGTTGAAATCTTGAGATCGGGAAGGGTGGTCGGATGGGGTTAATCCGGGTTACAAGCTAGGCAACATTCCGTTCATTAGGATATTAATTTGAGTTTGGTCTTTACTTGGATTAGGTGATTGTCAGTTAGTTTATAAGGCGACGTTTCGTTCCTTAAAATTTTATTAATCAAGGTTTCTTATTAAGTAGGGTTGGCATATCGTAAATTTTCAACCCAAGGGTTTAGTATTCTGAGAGTAACCGAGAAGCACTCTGAAGATCTTACAATAGAACTCCAAAAACACAAAAGATCACTTACTCAAACCAATACATAGGGAGCCTTTAATTACTATTTGGCTACGCATCTAACGTATTTGGCCTAACAAGGCTACCTCTAATGCGGACACAAAATGGGGACCCTCTCTTCATTCTTAAGGCATCACTTGCAGCTAGTTCTCATGAAGTCGAGACAACAAGCTATCCTTTGTCATTGTCACGCAACTACTACTAGTTATTACCGTCATTGTCGCTCTCTTTTCCCTTATTTCCCCCGCAACTAATGTGCAGTGATTTTTCTTTTCAAAAAGGTAAATAAAAGAATTTGGAAAATAGATAAGGTTAGTTTTAATGCATAGGAGTACATAGAGCATCAAGGATTAAGAATGACCCAAAAGGAGAAAAGAACCATGCAGGCTAATCAATTATACTTCCAAGGATTGTTAGATCGAGAAGATCCGAAAAGGATTTTCGAGGAGATTTGTAAGGAATTGGTTGCAGCTATTATAGATCATGATTTTCCCGAGATAATGATGGCATCAATGATAAGTTGGCATGCTTGGAGGGAGATTGAGAGATAACACTTGATTCCATAGACATTGTTAGTAAGTACCTGGGTTACTCAGTGATAGATCGATCTTGAGTTACTTTTGTGATAGATAGTTCTGAAGATCAGGCTTCGGATCGATACCAAGTAGATTTGAGACAGGAAATATCCATTGAGATCTTGATTTTAGAAGGTTAATAGAAACATGAGTTAGTTAGATCTCGCACAGATAAATTGCATGATAGATCGATACTTTTCCATCTAATGATTCATGGACATAATGCTCAATTTGATGATTCATAGACATAGATCTGAGACTTGAGGATTCGTAGTTATAAAGACCGATTTAATGATTGTTAGTAGATCGATGATAAAATGATAGATAGGAGGTCACACTTGCATAGTTTCAAAGAGATAGAGCAAGATTAAGGATCATAGTTAAAATGATATGAGAAGAATGAAGGGCATTATCTAGATACTGCGATATGATATTTGCCATGCAATGAGATGCACTTGATAATTATGGTACACGAGAGAGGTTTACATTCTTTTATGGGAGTAGATGTAGATGGGAGGATATCAGCGATTAAGTAACGATTTACGTGATGAGAATGATTTAACTTGGGGAAGGGTATGCAATACATCGGAATGATTGAGATGGAAGGTAGGATGCATAAGAACTAGAGTGATCGAGAGAAAGCGGAAAATTCATCTCGGGGAGAGTATATAAATCGATGACAAATTTGGACAGCTATACGGTTGTTCATGAGATCATGTTGAAGATGTATTACAAAGCGCAACATGGAGGTCAAAGGTGTTTGATTCAAATTGGTCATTAGTGTTATGAACAAATTCTGAAAAAGTTTGAAATTTGGAACCATAGGTGGAAAGGATAATAGAGATAGCAAATCAAAATGCAAGAAGGTTTTGATTTGAAGTAAAAATAGGAAGAGTTAACATGCATAGTATACATTTTCTTTTTAAACATATTAAAGGAAACTTTGTATATATATATTTATTTATTTATATATATATATATATTTTTAAATAGATGGACACAAGCTGCACACACACCATCTTAGCGGGATAGCATTTATTCTGACTTGGGCACAGCAACAAAATAATCAAAGATAGCTAGGAGAGGTGCTAAAACAGAAAAACTGTGATGCTAAAGGTTCTGTCCAGCTGGTTTGTGAAATTTTTAGGTGCTGCTAAATAGCTGATAAAATTGCAAAAATTTTTGGGTATCTTTCTGGAACAGTCATGCACCCATGAAAAAATTTTCGAAATTTTTACACAGCTATATTTCCTAAAATTGAAGAAGTGAGGTTCTGTCCAGATTAGTCATTCTCTTGCGTACTACCCCCTTTTAAGGTCCTAACCTCCGTTCAATAAGTCGAATTTACAAGATCCTATGGGCTTAGTCTTGACCCAGAGTTGACTCATTCCAAAATTTTAGTAAAATTTTCTATGTCTCTAAGTTGAACAAATAAGAGCCTAAATTTCCTTAACCTTACATTTACTTGCGGCCTATCTAGTTGTTGAATCAAGGTAAGGTTTTTAAACTTTAAGGTTTTAAAACTTTGAAACTTCGTCTTCATCAATCTTTGAATGGCATAAGAAGTAGAGCAAAGCTTTATGATGATGTCTCCTAGAGAACCAATTTTTTTGAAGTTTAAGAAGAGCTCAAAATCTTTTGAAAGGTAGAATGAGAATGAAAACCTATGAAAGAGATAAGGATAGCATTCTACATTTTCACAAATAAGCTTTTATACCCGAAAATATTCTTTTTAGGAGAAAGCTTTGTCCTTAACTATCGACCATGCTAAATAGGGCTTTTCCTACAGTCGTATGGGCTCTGATACCACCTCTTGTGGGCACCCGGAAATATGAATCGATCCTCACACATGCGTTGGACTTAGAGGTGACACCCATACTCCACTTAAGTGTATGCTCATTGCCACCCAAAAGTCCGTGCGGAGTATTGACTAAATGGCCCTCACTCAAGCAAATATGAGCCACATAGTGCACCGTACACTTACTGGCGTCCATGGGAGTTTCGATTCCATTCGAACAACCATCTGGGATTGAGACCAACTCATCCACGCATAGCATTCGCCATCCGTCTCGGGACCTTGGTATCGCCCACACTCTCCAAGGGAGCAAGAGCAATAGCCAAAACGACGATGCATGCAGTGTATGCATCGATGGTTGATGACAATTCAGTGCCGGATATGTGTCTAGTGCTAGTTCCCAAGATCAACGCCTAGCACCCACATATCCCGCATTCGAGATGTATCGCAACACATACACATGAATCTAGCGGTTGGAATAGCTTAAACATAAATTTCAACTATTACAACTACTTAATATTACAAGTAGTGGCCGCCGGCCAAATATTACATGTCAAAGAGTAAATTGCAGCGAATTTAAACATATACCAAAAGTAGGACAGCGGTATGCCCATCCAATAACCCAAAGGCAACCGACTTGGAAAAGCCAAGTTCATCCATCAACATCATTGTCGGACCCGGAGTAAAGTGCGTGTCGTCGGGGAGTTCTTCCATACCGTCGTCTATATTGTTAGGATTAAGCAACCGTGAGTACGTATGTACTTTCATAAGACTTTAGTGTATGGAAATACAAGGATAAATAGAGTTCATGTACAAGCAATTCACACCCTCCTTGGCTGCAAATGACACATAAAACAGCCACCATTGGCTTCCCAATCCACCAACTCATTCCAACACCATTTCCAAAAGTTTTAGCAAAAGCAAAGACTATACTTGACATTATTCTCCCAAGTTGCTCATGACCGTGAGCACGGCTAATTAATTAGATTTTAATCTCTGCGAGTGTACACTTTACCCACAAGACATGATCTACTCTTCTTGCCAAGCTATTAACACACTTCCTTTGGTGTGTCGGCGAGTGATCATGACAAAGCCGTTCAACTAGTTAAAGCTTAGCCTTGCACCAGCTGACAGTGATGTTAAACCCTTGCCATAGTTAGGAGATCACGGACCGATGGTGCCCCATCGCGAACTCTCCCCATGACAAGGCATGCACCGTTGTATTGGAATGCTTGGGCCCCAACACCTCGGTGAAGGGAGCACCTAGAACGACTCCAGTACATCGGATCGTCCATACTACTCCGGCCTACCAAAATGCAAGGCTAAACTCTAACTAATCTAGTGAGCTTAGGCTATCCCATACTAGCACATGTGGTTGCACCAAAACACTTAGGTGATAGCATCAAGTTCGGTCCTTAATTGACCCGGGCGAGGATCTCCCCCTAACTACGCGTGAGGTCCTCTTCACGCCTCAAGTTAAGTAATAACTGCTTGGCGTCTAAATCATAAGTTTGAGTTGGATTTTTCATCAAATTAAGTGGAAACCGTGCAGTGGTTCCATCCATTTAAACAAAGTTTGCTCAATGTAGTTGAAACATCTCCCATCATTTTAAAACCGATCTAGTGAGCAAGTCTAAGCATGAGCATAAGATAATTAGAGTATTACCCAAGTGACATCAAGTATTGTCTACACCATTACTAGGTTACAATGGCGATAATTCAAATGTCAAGGTAATGGAAATGCATACAATTGGATTTAGCTACCATCACCCACAATATAGCAAGTTTAAAACATACGCATGCATATAGTTTGATGAAACAAAATAGCATTGCAATTATGGGATCAAGATGGTCAAAAGGAGGTGCTTGCTGGTTGCTCTTAAATCGGGAATATAATCCGGATCAAAGTCGATGTCGTTAATAACCGAATCCGAATTATAAATGCGTCTATCGTTGAATAATAATAACAGAGACAAAAGCAAATAACACCGAATCAAAATGGGACAAAAAGAAATCGAGATAAAATTACCAAATTAAATCTTACCAAGAAGTTCATGGTGGGTTTTAGTATTTATAACCGAATTCAAGATGCAAAGATTGTTTGAGATTAAATAGATATGATCATTTTATGCTTAAGGTGAATTCTTACCTTTAATTAGGATTGATTCAAATCAACATTTAATTAGTATTCTAGTTATAAAAAGCTAATCTGTTGATTTAGGTTACTAGTATTATTTACATGATATTTGGGAAGGTTCTAGTGATACAAATGTTACAATTTATGATTCCTTACTTGTAACTAATGTTCATTCGTTTATATTACGAACTACGAGAATATGAATACTTAGGGTTGTTAGGCTAATAAGATTAATGTGCGATTATGGCGAATTGAGATTATCTTTTCATAATTGGATGGCCTATACTTTTGTTTGTTATTCTAAACTGATTTCATAAGTTTTAGGGTTTAAACAAGATATTATATTCATCATTGAAAAGGCTTATGTGTCCTTATAAATGTTATACTATTCACAATCGGCCAAAAATGCATTTTCTGATTATCACTTAAGGGTATTGAGCTAATGAAATTAATATGCAAATCTTAATGAAATAAGAATCTTTCTATGGAATATGATAGAACAAACATTGTAGACCATTTCTACACTAGTTTTATAAGTTTTAGTATTTAGGCAGGTTATTTAATCAAGCTGATGAAATAGCATAAATGATCATAGTAAAAATGTTAAATCGGCCAAGATTCATTTTAAGTTTGCGACTCGCTACACATGATTTTTGATTCACATTTCAGGTGTTAATAGGAAACAATCCTAGAAATGTTTTAAAGTTGGTTTGCGAATTTTCACCTTCGTTAAAGATGTTTTTCATCTAGAAGTCCATTGCGACTTAATATGACCTAACTCAAAATTGTTCAATATGATTCCATTTTCACTCACAAGCAATAATATGTCATTCTAGGGTTATAGTATTCAGTTTCATCGAGTTTGGGGTTCTTTTGCGGACGTTTACCAATCGGCGATTCTGATCGCATGTTCATCTAGTGAGAAAATATGGCAAACCAAAGCGAAACCTAAATGTTTTTATATCTTGGTGATCTATACAAACCCAAGATTGCATCAAACTGGTTTTACATATTTTGAGTCCATTTAATCCATATTTTAACTATTTGAATCTTGCATGATATTAAGGCTTTGCGCAATTATCTTTTGATGCAAAACACATTAAGTCCTAAATCTTTTTACAGAAATGGATCATTTGAGGTTGCAGGAGCATGCTGGATCTATTTCACAATCTTTAGAGCTAGGGTTAACATAGTTCCTTCATAACATGCAAAACTTGGCTCTCATTCAACCCTCAATTAAAAGTTTTTGTAGCATGCAACATGTAACTTTTTCTTGCATAATCTAAATCCCTACTGAGTAACTCAGATTTAGAAACTAAGTTTGCATTAATCGGAGATCTACAGCAAAAGATATGAATGTTTTATTGCATAGGGAAAAAAAATGGAAAAAATGTTGCTGGAGGGGGATTCGAACTGGGGACCTCCAGATTACAAGCCCTGGTGCTCTACCACTACGCCATGTTGTTGCTTGTGACAAGGCCCCATGCTATGTTACTTGAGCTTACCTCTTCAGACTTTAGAGCTCCAAAATCCAACAATGGCGAGGTTAGCTGGCTGGTTCTGGGCTTTACTCGAGTGATGGAGAAGGGGTTGGAGAATGAGAGGGCTCGGCAGAGGAGTGTCCCTGGCTTCGGCTTGGCTGCATGCATGAGCAAGAAAGCCCTCAGGAGAAGAGGTAACAGCTGCGCATGCATGGAGGGATGAGTGAGCTCACCTGAAGCTTCACCTGGAGAAGAGCTGCTCGGTGCTATGGAGGATGAAGTTGGCAAGGTCCTGGATCGCCGGCGCAAGGAGGAAGAAGGTGGCTCCGGCTGCATGCAAGACAAAGCAACTCAGGATCCGGAGCAATGGCTGCATGTGCGCACGAGTGAGAAGGAGGAGCTCGCCTGAAGCTTCGCCTGGAGGATCAACCTGGCTGCGGTAGAACAAGGTCTGGCTTGGTGCTTGCTCAGCCGAAGAACATCACAGCAAGGAGAGCAGCAGCAGCAAGCAAAGGAGATGAGAAGGCTGGCCAGATGGTTTAAATGCAGCTGGTGGCGGAGACGGCTAAGCCTGAGGCGACAGCACGGGCGACGCTGGTGACTGCAGCCGCGTGGAGGAAATTCTCTGCCCGGGCAGCGCTTCGGCGGAGAAAACGTTGCCGCGGCAGCGTCTGGGCAGAGAGCTGAAGAGAGAAAGGAGGAGGGGCTGGCCAGTGGGCCCAGGTGCGTGCGGGACCACCTGCCAGAGGCACAGCTACAACTCCCATCGATTGAAACAGCTAGCACAGTAGCTGGGCGATTTTTGAGTGCTGAATTGACTAGTCAGATGGGCAGGCTTGGCAAGGGATGCTAGAATGGTTGAAAAATTCTGAAAATTTTTGAGTAGATAGCCCAGAAGTCCTACTTTCCATTTTCTTTGGTTTCACCTCAATATCTATTGTCATTTAAGAACAGTAATTCATCAAACTTGGCTGATTTTCAATCGGTTTTTGAATTTTCAGCTCAGTAAATGGTGTGCCAAAATTCTGCAAAATTGATTTTTATTCATCCTTTGGGCTCTAGTATTTTACAAAATTATTTGCTATAGCATGTTGTTTGAAGTTTGTTTGAGTTTTATTAAGGTGTTGGATTTGGCAATTAAAAACTGTTGCTCCAAATCCTTGTTTCTGTTTTGATTTTTCTTTAAGAGTAAATAAAGTATATTATTTCCAAAACATTGTTTTTCAAATGAATTTGAGCTAAGGATGTTTCTGTAAAATTTGTAGCTCAAAACCATACTCCATTATTTAATAAAAATTCGACATTGCAGATTTCAGATTTTCAAGTTCTCTGTTTTAGAATTTTAAACGGCTATAAAAGTAATTATTAGTTTTTGATATTTTTACCATGGGTTAAGTATGTTATGAGGAAGACATGATAAAATTTTTAGCCATAGATAATCTTTGATTATTTTTGAAGAATTCTGTCGTGTCATGTCTTGAAGTTGAAACATGCTACTTTATATTTTACTTCTTTACCTATCTCATTAAAATCTTTGGACAGCTGAAAGATGTTGTGAATAATTCCCATAGTTTAATGGCATTTGTACTGGCCTTTTACTTTTATCTTTTACCTTTTACTTTTACTCATTTACTCATTTCATTAGTTGGTTTTCCTTTTAAACCCAAAATTCAAGAATAATTATTATGGTTGAAAAGGTCTTAGAAAAGATGGAATTCAATGCAAGATTACCCTCTTAACTCATTTTCAAAGTTTGTTTATTTTGGCCAAAAAGTTTTAATGTAGCAACTTGTTCTTTTCTTTTGGTTGACAAACTAGAAAATGAAGAAAAAGATAATATTTAAAATGAAAATCCTGGTTTTAGTTCAACTGTTTACTCAATCCCATTTTTAAATTCTAAATTTTCAATTTTATTATTTTTGAAATTTTGGGATGTTACAGGATGTCTAGGGCAAAAGATGCCCTCCTCGATCCAGCCCGTGACCACCTAGCCCTTGGCTTATATGCACAGTGCCACTGTGTGGCTTAGCTTCTCGCTAAGCTCGTGCTTGCTGCTGCTTGGTTGCGCTGTCTCACCTCGTTGGGCAGAGCGAGAGACAGGACGTAGCTTTCGCCTTGTGCATGCACCGTTGGCTTGGCGCACCACAGTATGGGCACTATGAATTATTGCTTCTGACCTATTTATCAACATCCTTATATTGAAAGTTAAGATTTGTGTAGTGTGATCCACACATCGACGCATGGATATATATTTGCGATTTTCCTAATTAGATAACCGCCTTTTCAATATTTTTTTTTTCTTTTTAGTACATGATCAGGGGTCTTAGAGGTCGATCAAAACCAGCTATTCCTTTGAAAAAATGGGCATATTAAGCCTCTGTATAATCCAATAGAAAAGCTTGTGTTGAAACTAGCTATAAGCTTGCATGAGATATGAGTTGCAGATCGAGGATGTGTATTTAGCTAGGGCGAAAATTTTCTTGTGGTGAAGGGACAAGAGGGTTTGGTAGTTGGTACATACACCTCTCTCACCAAAGGAATGTTTAGGTTGAACTGCTAGATTCGCTGTTGTTCTATCATTATTCCACATGGCCGGCCGTGCATAAGAAAAGTTTCCGCTTTCCCCTTCAGCGCCTTGCGATCGAGGTGGTTACTGGTCACTCGCTTTAATTATTGTTAGAAGCCTCCGTACTGCGACGACGTATTGACGATCGACGGTGACGACGGCGGGGACAAGGACCCCTGCCGTAAAAGCTCAAGATCGCCCACAAAAGTGGCTGCGATTTTCCAATGATCCTTGGGTTGAAAGGGAGGCAGGAAAAGGGCACCGTGAAAGGGAGGCAGGGAAAGGGAACCGTGCAATCGCCATCAGCCTTTGCTTTTGTCTCTGTGTGCTGTCCATGATGAACGATGCATGAGAGGCGCATCAAGATAAAGGTTAGTCGAAATACAATTGTTTAGTAAAATCCTAGCTATGCCGTAGGAAATGCTTAATTAGTTAGATCGATCAAAACTATGCATTAGGGCTGCATATGAGAGGCCCAACTGAAACGATTGTTAAATCGATCAATGTCAAATCTCCCGACTGTTGATTGCTTAGTATGCAGTACCATCCTATATATATAAGGATTTTTTTTAATAATATACTTTTTAAAATATTTGCGAAAATAATATGCCGAAGCACAAAATAACACTTATACTCTCCCGTTGCCATTTCATTTGACGACAGAACTCTGTCACTATTTCACCATATCAAATGGCAACAAAGGCTCTGTTGTCATTTAAAATAGTGATAGGGAATGGCTATAAAGCTAGCCGAGCGGCACTCGTCCAGATCAGGCTTTAGATTCCTTCCACACGAGAAAGAAAGAAAGGGGAGAGAGAGAGAGAGGAAGGGAGAAGAAGAGAGGATCGAGGAGGAGGAGGTTGTGGGCTACGCGTCGTAGGTATAAATTTTTGTTATATCTATTATGTTTAGAAATATTAATTAGTGATTAGATTAATTAGATTTGTGAGTAGTTAGGTGTATCGAAAGCAATAGTTGTATAGGCATAGAACTTAGTGACCAGATTAATTAGATTTATAAGTAATTAGCTATGTAGGATAGCAATAGTTGTGTAAAAACATGACTTAGCGACCAGATTAATTACATATGTATGCAATTAGGTGTGTAGAATAACAATAGTTGTGTAGACACATAACTTAGCAACCAGATTAATTACATTTGTATATAATTAGGTATGTGGAATAGCAACAGTTGTGTAGACATAGGACTTAGCAACTAGATTAATTACGTTTATACATAAGTAGCTGTGTAGAATAGAAATAGTTGTATAGATACAGAACTTTGCGACTGGATTAATTACATTTGCATATAAGCAGTTGAACTGTATAGAATATCAATAGTTGTGTAAACATATGATTTATTACTTTGAACATAATCCTACAAAGAATAGAAATGTTGAGTTGTTACATGTTCGTTAGGAATGTCCAAATTTTTATGCTTATGTTTGTGTGTATGAACCTGTTTTGTATATCATTCGTAGTTATGTTTTTTTCGTTATAGTAAAAGTGAATGCTTGGATTATATTGCAAGTATGGTGGGTGACGAGGCACATGCTTAAGCTGCAAGATCTGTTACGCAAGACCTGACAACAGATGCATCACACATAGCCGCTTGGCCACACTAGCCACGACAGAGGGTGAGCCGCCGATCGAGTTTGGCTCCATCGCTATGCGCACCGATGAAGGCGTGGCGGATCGATCTGCTGATGGGTTCCAAAGTGAGTACACTAATTTCACAGTTGTGTTAGGATATGGCATCGTATCCTGGCCGTCTTGATAATGTCTTCCCATAGGTTGAGAGCAGCAGGGTTGCTTCCTCTAGCAAGGATGGTGGAGATGACCAGCGTCGATGCATAGGATAGGCGTGGCACCTACAAGAGGTTTCCGTATGATAGATGCCTTCTGACGACTCTCTTCAATCGTTGGCGACCAGAGACGCACATGTTTCACCTATCGTGAGGGGAGATGGCTCCAATACTTGAGGACGTCAGCTACCTACTAGGCCTTCTATGCACGGGTGACGCGGTTGTGCCTCAGGACATCAACCTGGAGTGGAGTACTGAGCTGCATGGTCGATTTGATGGAGTGCTACCCAAGGGGGCAGCCTACGCACCGTTCTATAGTGTGCATGGTCTGACGCAGAAGTGGCTGACGCGGTTCTATGCAAGTGTGAATTCGTTTGTACATCTCTATTTTGTTTTGCGTTTCTGTCTGTCGACCTGACCATTATATTTTGCAACCAGAGAGGGTGGCGGACGGAGTGGGGGACTACGTCATGCGTTGTCTCTTTGAGGCGTACCTACTTTGGTTCTTCGACTGGATCATGTTATGCTTGTCCTATGGGGATAACATGGAAAAACACATGATCCAATATGTGAGGACGACAACAGATACGAACTTGGAGGAGATCCTATAGCTAGCTTGGGGACTAGTTGTACCGTGCACGTACTGTGCCCTTTCTGATAGGTATCGTTGCATGGCAGATGACTCGACTCTTGTCGGATGCCCTCTACTCCTTCAGTTGTAGTCGTTCGAGTGTATCATCCACCTTATCTTTTGTAGGAGGCCTAAGGCCGTACAGTTCCACACTTGTTCCTCCGCCATACGTGACCGACATACGTCGCACCGTAGCCGAGACATCACATGCATAGAGCGCCCCTCCTCCCAACATATCGGGGAACTCAGTTGGCAGCGTCAATATGCCCACATGTTTCTAGGTACACCTTCTCGTATCACCTCTACTGTTATGCAGTGCATTGTATTGTGCACTAATAAAAAAATTCTTCTGCGAGTGGTGATGCACCACAAGGGGACAGCATGACCCACTCTAGTGACCTACACTGCGCGGACTACCTGCTGGACAATCGGCTCGATGTCCCCAATCGGTCGTCGGGCATCGTACTTGGTTCTTCACAGCTCCCTGATGCACCCGGACCAAGTCGGCCATCGTAGGTTGGCTATGTTACTCTACCAGCACCGATACATCCTGTTAGGAACACTCAGAGAGTGACACCGGACCAATTGACTTACCCATCCAGGCAGGTGCAGCGCCATAAGGCAAGTAGGCCTGGCACCATCTGAGGAGTTGCACCATGAAGAACAGCAGTAATACTTGTTTTTCCTTTGTAATTGTACTTTTTATTGTGGACAAGTTCATTCACACGCTAATGACTTTTATTTCCTTGTTATTGCTATACTTTCTCTTTAATCTTGTTTGTTTGTAATTTCTTTTTAGCATGTTGCCGATGCTATCAATCTTTTCATTTCTCACTTGCCCACCTCAGCAAAGCGATATCATGCTACCACAATTCCACCATTAATCGGCAAAACCGCTATAAATTTTTGATTGCTTTTTACAAGCGTGTCGATGCCCTCCTCCATTATATTGTGCGTCAATATTTTCAATCAACTTACCATTTCAAAAAGCAAATAGTCCCTCTACATTTTAAATAAGACATCAATACAATTTTTATAAATAACTAGTTCAATGCCCGTGCGTTGCTACTGAAAAAAATAAATTTGGTAATAAAACATAAAGCTCAAAAAAAAAGAAAATTGTGCTACAAGATCAAACATCTATTTCTCCAGATTACACAAGTTTTATGGTTTCTCCTTGACATGAATTTAGGCATTCATGATATTAAAACAAATTTACAAATTGTTACAGGACTATGCATAGCTAATCAAAGCATGCCTCTGTTTCCTAATAGAAGGAAACTAAACTACTATGAACCAAAAGGGTACTAAAAACCAAAGAAAGCTAGATCCAAATCAAAAGAAAAGGTTAGTGATCCATGAGCTAGTCCGATATTCTGACATATTACATGCGAATTTGAAATGTTATCTTGTGGCTTGTCATGGCATGGGTTCTCAATTTGAGCCACCAAATTCACATCTGCAGCTCCATCTACTGTATGTCTTGCCTGCAAATTTTGTTTTATTGCACGATTAGATTGCCAAGTGCATCTCGCCCAGTCATGTCTGCATATAAAATGTAGCTACATGTATGCACGAAGGACGGGCTTTTATGGTTGAAGAACAGGTACAATTAGGAGTCCTGTGGGGACTATATAACTTCCAAGCGCCAATCAGTTGTCGTGGTATAAAATACAATGGAAACAAAGAATAACATAACATGATACAAGCACAGTTAATTAGAAAGCGAGTAGATACTATAAATAATTAAATAGGCTCTTCCCCTATATACATCCATTTTTAACCATGCAATCCATACAATATATGGTGATTATCAGATAGGATAGCATGCTTTGAATTGTATATATAGTAGACCATGCATGCCATGCCAGGCAATCAATTAAGTCAGTACAAGGTTTTCATAACCACATACACATGTGTAGATCACTTTCATCTATGTAGGAAATGTGCCTAGGAAAAATGAGCACCACAGAGTATATAGTTCATAATTTGGTAAAAAAAGTAGAACTACATTTTTATATTGCTTCTTTAGTCATGTTACTGCACTTAAAGATAGCACAACAACCTCTCAACCTCTTTGAAATTTGGAAACATAGAATCCTTTGAGAGAACCTAATAGACATACCTAGAGCAGGAAAAGCATATATATTAGTCTTAAATACCACTGTCTACAATGGATAGTAACTAATCAACCAAATTAAGGCAGGGACAAACATGGAAATGTGTAAATAAGCTGAATGTCATACACTAATCTTCTATGACTCAGTACTAAAAGGTAAACACAACTTATCAACCTGATATGAAAGGTCTATCATGCTTGAAGTATTACGATATACGATGTTGGAAGCATTTAAATATGAAAAAAACAAAGAAAAGGGATAAGATGATGCTTGTGAATAAAAGACTGACTATGTAGTAACATTTTCACTGAACCAAGCCTCGGATAGGATCCCATCGCAAGCCTGCTCCAAGATGCCATAGAGACAATGAAGCGTGTGATGATTGCGGTGTGTGTAATGATAAAGATGCATATCTGTTAAGCAAATAAGTAAATAAACCAC
Source organism: Guadua angustifolia (assembly GCA_036346375.1). NCBI lineage: Eukaryota > Viridiplantae > Streptophyta > Magnoliopsida > Poales > Poaceae > Guadua > Guadua angustifolia. The sequence continues at coordinate 20,360 of JAYEVE010001435.1, forward strand.
CTCAAATATAAATACAATAGAAAGGATATGATGACTGTTAGCTTGCATGTAAAAACCGGCGAAGAGATAAAAAATATCTACTAAGAGAGTTCAATGTCATACGATAGGACATGATGTCCATCAATCAAAATAATGTTATATTTTGTGCGGCTACCGACTATTTCAGGATTCTGAATATGAAACTCTCTATGTACAAGGTTTTCATAACCACATACACATGTGTAGATCACTTTCATCTATGATGGTAGAAACCTTGAATTACATGATTTTCTTATACTTTAGCATCATTTTCATATACCGAGGAGCGACCTATTTTATGGTTTCCTTGGTAATTAGTGTTGCTAATCTCTCTTCTTAATAGTCATTTATATCATGCAGCATCTGCAAGCATTTCTATTTTTTAGTTTACTTCATTCTCGATGCGAGAAATAACTCTTTTTACATTAATTAGTTAAGCGATGTTATATTAATGATGCTAATGTATATGAGCCCTTTGAAGTTATATTTCTTTGTGGTAGTTACGCATGTTCAAAGTTATATATGTAAGCATGTATAGACAGAAGATGATTACAAAATATCAAGCCAACACCCATTATCTGACTAAATATAGCAAAAATAAAGCAAATCGGATCTAAAAGTCAAACACATACATGGAAGCAATAATAAAATTCACTACCAAAGAAAAGCACTTTGCAAAAGAGTTCTGGATCGACATTCAAATGACAGGTCTTGATAGGACTTCATACAATAGCAGCGAGTCTTGGAATGAATCCACGCAAAACTTCAAATTTTGTCATGACAAGACAATCCACTTCCATTTTAATCATCAATACAACAATATCTCGATGTGATGATTAAACCATTGAAATGGATGTGAACCGATGCTGATGGCAAAATGATCTGAATGCAATGGTATGGTATATATGGATATAATTGATCATCAAAAGCGAGAGGTATTGATGATAGAAATTTGGGCCCGATCCATACCGAGAGGTGCGGATAGCGTCGGCGTGTCCGGCGTCTTGTGGCGAAGAGCGGCGAGAGCGTCGATCTTGAGCTCCCGGGACTCCACGACCACCTCCCCGGCCACCTCCTCCCGCAACGCCGCCCCCACGCACCTCACCCGCAGGCGTGCCACCCCGACGCAGCTTTTGTTTAATTGCACCACGCAATAGTCTGAACAACAACAACAACCTATAATTCAATTGCAGAATGTTCTAATCATCACCTTAGCATTAGAATAACTAATCAGGGATGGAGAAGGCTAATTCTATGAAGGAACCTTAAGTCAAATTAATGTTACAACAGTGACATGACAAAAAAAACTTGGCACAAATTTTTCAACTTTGATTTTATTCCAAACCAAAGGAGGTGAGAAAAGCCACATCACCAACAAAATTGCAAACTACCATAAAATAAGCAATCTTAGTACCATTTCTATGTCCATGCGTTGAATGTTGGTGTCTTGCCACTGATAAAAAAATAACACATTCCTATAAGAATCCACTAACGAGTAAATATGCCATGGAGAATGATCATAAGCATGTCATCTTATCAGTA
>JAYEVE010000345.1:0-24625 GCA_036346375.1 Guadua angustifolia
GCCATACCACTTCAATTCTAGTAACATGATATAGAAATATCCAAAACTATCTCAAGCAGTTCGCTTGAAAAAAATGAAAAGGTAGTAGTCACTCCATTGCAACTCGCACCTGTTGTTTCCTGCAGTGAGCATAAGCACGCAGCCTATGTGGTGCATTGATATCAACTGAAAGAACTCCATTGCCCATAAGCCGATGCCATAATAGAGCACTGAGAACAACAGAAGTGGCCAAAATATAATAACTGTGTTCTGTAGAACTGCACTAAGTCACCTACTAAAAGTCTACAAATGTAGCCTTGCCTGTAGTAATCAGGATTTGGTAAAAAGGTTTCTCTGTCAAGTAGACCATAGTGGCCACCAATGAGAGTCTGCCGGCAGAATACTTTTGTATTGTACTTAGATGCCATTCCAAGTTGATCGAGATACCTGCTTGTATCAGAAAATCCATCACTTCTTGCTGGCGCAAGATACTACATCGGAGTGTAGTTGTGTAAATTCATGAAAAGAGATTGAGAGCTGACCAGATGCTATTGATGAAGGTATCTGATACCAGTAGACCACCGTTGTTGAATACACCCCCACTTTCACTGACCCAAGCAGAAGCCCACGTCCCATGCCTTTGGAGGGTAAGTTGCATGTCCCTATAAGTATCTTCAGCACGATCTAAGTACTTAGAATCTAAGATCTTCCTTACAAGATGGACATCATCCCCTGAAAACAAAGTGTCACTGGCTCACTGCTGATGCATGATGCATTTTGTGTATTAATTACATGAATTTGGCATGGCTAATGATAAAATGACCAGGATGCCTGACAAACAGTGCAGCTATATTTCTGATTGAATAAAAATGATTTCGACCCAACATTAAGATGTTCACTAATATTTTGCCTTCTAAGAAAGGCCTTGCTATTCCTTGAGAGAATAGTTCCAGCGTGCTTTTTCTTTAGGGATGTCATGGACTCATGCAGCCTTTCCTTAACAGTATTATACGTCACAAATTAAAAGTAGTGTGCCTATGAAAAAAATAGGGACCCACAACTTGCCTTTTGGCATCTCATCAAACCATAATGCAATTCCTTGTTTAACAGGACGACAAGCTTTTTTTTATGAAACCTAGACAAGCATTAGTATTATACATGGATACGAGGGGAGTAAAGTCCTAGACAAGCATTAGTATTATACATGGATACGAGGGGAGTAAAGTCCTGCCTACAAAATGCCCAGCCATCTGTTCTGATATCTTCAGGTCATGCAAAGCATCAAGCTATGGTTATGGACACTGAAACGAGCCTTTTTGAATGCCATTAGAGCAAAAACAACATATCAAGTACCTCCACCAAGGTTATAAATATGATGCGTCAAGGCACTAACAACACCATGACCTGAAGTCTGAAGTAGCTGAGAGTACCACTGTTGATCATAGAATCCTCCAGGGGCTAACAGGAGTGGCTGGGACAGTGGTGCCTTATACAAATGTCGAAGGATAGATTTAAGTTCAATTACATCCTTTCCATAAAGTTTAGCATCGACTGTTGCTCCAACTCCATGCCCACTCAGCTCATTACCTAAAAAAAGGAAAATTTTAGAAATGTAGCTCACATTCTCACTCATTTCATGTGTCAGAATAACTTCTGGCGTGGAACAAAAGAGGTAGTATAAAAGAGCTGAGTACACAACAAAAGATACAGTAGACTACCGAATTCCCATGAGTCAACTGGGTATCCCTTTGATATTGTGTATTTTACAAAGTCATACGCATTTGTAGAGTTCCATTTGCCTGCCCAGAAAGAACGTCGGACATTATACCTTCCATAGAGCGCATTCAGACCAAATGTGACGATTGCTCTGCAGATAGATGTTGCTCACCCATTAGCTTATTCTGCTAAGCATGTATAAATTGCACAAATGATGCTGAACAGGCACATGGGGCTTCATTTAGAAAAACGAAATATCTCTCTTTATGCACATCAGTTCCCTGTGCAAAACTAAAAATATGTCACTTAGTCATGTTGATATGGCTTTGTTTTATCGTATCTGCTCCCTAAACAAATTGGTAATGCTGAAGACGTGCAGAAAAGGATATATGTCGGCCATTCTTTTCAGCTACCACTCCTACCAGTTGGTCACACAAAATCCACACACTGCCAGAACTCAGAAGACATAAAGTGAAATGTCATATCATATGGTTTTGAGACTATGACTATCGGAGCACACATATGTGAACATATGACATAAGTTATGCCTGCTATATTTAAATACTTAAAGCAATGGTATGAAAACAAACTTAAAATTAAAGCCTCACCCTGTTTTTTGGAATAGATCATTCAGCTTGTCCCACCTATCCATACTTAGACAACCAATTGAGAAACCAAACAAGCCATTTGACATATTTCCGAATGGGGAACATGGACTATTTGTCCCCACATCATAAACAACTCGGTCTTGCAAAGAGCCTCCCAGTCTAATCCTCAAGTTATCAAATGCTGCAGACAAAATTAAAGAATATTTTTTGAGGCATTTAGCAGACCAACCAACCATTAATTACAGTTGAAAAAGAGTTCTGCAAATAAAGATAATTATATTTCACCAGTATAACTCCCAACTACATATGGTGCAGAACTACAGATAGTATCATGTCAGAATTTGGAGGACTTGCCTACCTGATATAGCACAGATAGTAAGAAATAAGAATATCATCTCAAAAAAAAAAATCTTCGGAATACACAATTTATATTAGATGTGCCTACTATGAACATAGAAATCACACTCTTTCTGCCTACAAAGCCAGAAGGTTTAAGGATTAAGAGTTGCGGTTTTTACATTGTAGCAATGCTGCATAAAATGTATTGCGCCAGAACATGTATGTCTGTAGATTTCTTATCTTTCCAGCATCAGTCACTTATCTACACTAGTTCAAGAAATATAGTACAACAATGCTCAATCAAAATTTAGTGCGCTAAGAAACAAGAGAAAAAATTCAGTTAGGCATTAACATAGGTAGAATCTGTTGCCCTTCTTGTGCCTATTGAGTTCCAAAATCACAAGGACAAAGAATACTTCTTGGAGTGATACAAGCCATAGTTACCATTACAGTGATTTGTTATGCTTGGAAGTTAGAACAGATCATGCTGTTCAGTCTGTGGCTAAAGTGTATGTTAAACAACCGATAAGGCTCAAAACAACTAAGCTGTCTTCTATGAGTTATATTTTAAATTAACTACATTTGTCAGAACTCAAAAGTCATGAATGCACTAATGCTCACCTAAGACTTCGACCAAATTTAGTGATTATTCATGATATTTACAATATGTAGAAGGTGTACACATTCCACACACCTCACAACTATTCAATCTCCCACTAAAAAGACAAGTCTGCCTAATAGAATTTTCAGAAAGTCAAGAGATCACAACTGTTTCCCTAAAAAAGATATCACAATTATATAGATCTTTATACAGTTAAGAATGATGATTAATATGGAACTAACAACTACCGAATGAAATCCGAGTACATACCTTGAATGGCTTGAGCTAGAAAGGGGTGATCCAAATCCTGAACGAACCAGTTGGTGGCAGCAACACATGAAAAGTAAGTCCATGAACCAACCAATGTGCCATAACAGCCTACTGATAACAAGAGAAGAACAAGACTCGTACCAAATTTAGAATTGAAGATTGGCCCCATGGGCATTGATTGTAGTTACACTTCTCTGGCGGCCACCAGTCAATTGTAGCGCACACGTAACTCTCATCCGTTTCCGCAATTTTCGTTGATCCTTTAACTATGACCGTCGCTTCCTCTGGTTGCTGAGACGAAGCCCAGCTTGGAGCATGCAGACAGACGAACACAAGAAGCAGCAGTCTCACCACCATTCTTCCTACCTAGAACATAAAAGCAAAATCACGATACAAATGTGTGTTTGCTATGCAAGACTAGCGGCCCACCATTTCCTTGTGAACCGATACCCAAAACTCCTCGAATTCAACAACCGGACACCAGATGTTAGACAATGCAAATCGAACTAACCAGCCAGATCAGTAACAGTACGAGCAAAGGTTTGTAAATGCCAACAAAATGCGCCATTTTTAACCCTGAGAGAGAAGCAAAGATCCCACCTTCCACGAGCAAAACCTCACATCTGCGATAGAAGAAGACAATTTCAAGCAGGAGAAGGTACAGCAGATCCCACCTTTCCCCTCCTTCGCCAATCACGCCGCGGCAAGAATCTTTTTTCTTCGCACCCACGGCGGCGGTCGACCGCGCGGATTCGAAGGCGGATTTGGAGTTCCTGGACAGCTGAGAGCTGCCTTTTGGGATGCTGCTGCAGTGCTGCTACTACCGCAGTACAGCAGAAGCAGCTGCGTCCGGCTTCTTGGAACCTCGTCCACAGGCACACGAACAACCTCGTCGCCTGCGTTGCGCACTACAGCAACCGGCGGCGAGCGTTACCGCCTAGTTAGGTACCATTAAACAGCACGGCGGCGGTTGTCGCGGAACCCGCTCGACCATCGCCGTCCGTCGAGTCGAGGGTACCCCTCGAGTTCCTACACGCACAACTCATCCATGCGACTCCCGTGGTACACGACCCACCGACACCCACGACGGGGGAGAACGCTTTCCAAAGAGAAAGAAGCATATAGGCAGAGACGGTCAAAGAAGATAAACGGAGTGATAAGACCGGATGTACGTAGTACTGCAAATTTTCCTATATCCATCTTCGTATCATTTACAGGGAGCTTAGCGTGCCAGCCCAATCATTCGGCTTTAACGTGTATCCGTTCGCTCTGTAACAAGGGAGCTGGTCCCATGAGCGTAGTGACGAATATGCAATGGCTTGTATGGGTCTGTACAGCTGCAAATCAGTCCTTCCATGGAGAGCTAGCCCGCTGCGATGTGCTGCAGCATGAACGACCTTGTCTTGCCATCTGGTCTCAGCCCAATGCTCCGCATTTTTGTGTACACCTTCCTAGCTAATCTGGCCTTGCCTCGCAAACAAAGCCCATGGATAACTGCGTTGTAGATCGAAGAATCTGGAGCGACCTCCTGCGATGTTCAGAGTAGGTAACATAGATGAAAAGGTGATTGAAAGCACCGAAATTGCAATTAAGTTACACACAAAATCATTCTGTAAATGGTAGACCACGGTAGGACTAGGATATCATGATCCGTGAAAGTTCAACTTCATTAAGCAATGATATGCTATCGTTCCAACATTCTTAATACTAGCAGTCAAAAAAAATAAAAAATTTAGACAGCTATCCTTATTGTTGATACGATGAGTGGATACGGTAAGAAGAACGAGTAAGAAATTTACGGTGTTTTAGCATACATATAAATCTGCGATATGTTAGCAGAAACAACAGGAAAGGAAACGGACATAGAACACCTATGGTAAAGGTTCAATTCTGGGCTTTTAGCATACATATTAATCTGCAGTATGGTGCTGAGTCACGCAGTGTTACATTGATTTCCTGGACCTGGTTCCCAAAGGGCTGGTGGCAGTGGTTTTGAGCTTGTTCCCTACCATGAAAACCTCTGTGCCCAATTTGGTTGGGAATCAGACATAAAACTGCTGATTTCCAGGGAAAGCTAAAGAAACAGTGAGATGCAGTCAAATATGTGAGCGCCATACTTATCTCAAAGGGTTAGGATCCAAAGAAGTACTACAACAGACCTAAAGACCAAGTGTATTACTTCTGGTTTTACTCCCTTGTAGAGCTAATCAAATGGCAGAGAGATCAAGAAAAACAAAGGGAGTTATAGACAGTATTGGCACTTAACCCATAAACCACTTTTTGACAATTTATGAAAGAAGGGTCCATTCAACTACAGTAGGTACGGTCCAAACTCCGAAGCTTTTCTTCAGTTCTAGGTAAATCCAAACCATGCAATGTATCAAAAAAATTTAGGCTAGCAGAATAAACACCAAATAATTAAGCACAAAATGAAGCCATGTGTGTGGAAGTGAATCTCACTTGTGCGAAGAACAGAAATCTATTGGGAACAATCTATAGCCAATTCATGAAATGCACATACAGCTATGCACAAGAAGGCTTTCATATTGCTAACGAAACTGACATAGTCAAGCCTAGGAAGGAAGCTCTTTAGGATTTTCATTTCCTACAATCCTTCCCCTGTCCTTTTCTGCTTAATATGGAATAATGGAACTACATCCTACAACATACTTATATCGAGGAATAACACTTGGCACAAACCCTGGAAGATTGCCATTTAGCCATAGAATGGTAACGTAGCTTTGAACAATTAAGAGTCAGAGCACCTCTTGTTCAAGCTTTAGACATAGGAACAGTAGACCATCCCACGCTAAAGCAATTGGAAATTCAATATTTTTGTCAGCTCAACAGAACTACAATAGCAAAGAATGAGAGTAGTACCTCCATTATATCCTCTACTTCATTCCAAAGAGATCCCCAGATGCAAGCTCTAATAACAGATAAATGTGTGAATGTGTCTGGTGAACACCTTTTATGAGTCATGCGCTGGTACACTTTCAGAGCAACTTTTGGCTTACTAGCAACCTCACAAGCACGTATAGCATGATTGTAAGAAACCACTGACATTTGCAATCCATTTTTCTCCATCATCCACAATAACTGCAAAGCATGTTCCCATTGACCAAGTCTTTCACAAGACATCAAAGCTATGTTGTAGAGGTGACTATTTAAGACTGATGAATGCTTGGCTTTAATTCCTTGGAAAAGTTCTAGGGTATCCCAACACCGACCAGATCTATATAACGCTGACAGTAATGCACTCCATGTATATTGATCAGGCTTAAGGCCTGAAGAAGTTAGCAGATGATACATCCTAAAGGCAAGTTCATCTTCACCAGCCTTCCCAAGTGAGTTGATTATCGAATTGAACAAAATGGTATTGGGCTTCATGCCAGCACTCAACATTCTCCTAAATGTGGCCAGTGCAAACTCCCACTTCCCTTCTTTGGTGCATGATGCAATGATGGCTTTCATTATATCTTCACTTGGATCAAGTCCATTCCGTAGCATTTCCTGATAAGCAGTAATTGCTAATTCAGATTGTCCACATTGCACAAATGTGCTAACCAACAAATCATAAGTCATCACGGTGCCACATAAAGAATTCTCCCCAAGCCTTCTCCACAGTCTCTCTGCTTGTGTCCAGTCTTTTGCTCTTCCACACACAGATATCATTGTATTGTAAACGATCACATCGAGGATTTTCTTTGAATCACTCTCTCCTTCAATCTCATTGAACATTTGCAAGGCAGCAAGATAACCATCAGTACTTGCAACAGCCTTGAGTATCAATGTATATGTATGCCCGGTTGCCTTTCCTTTCCCCTTCATGAACTGAAACATCTTCATCGCATCTGCCAAAGAACATCTACGGACAAAACTAGCCAAAAGAGAGTTACAGGCATGCGCGCTCGGCTGCAAGCCAGACGCACGCATTGAATCAAACAGCTCAGTAGCACTCCTGACCTTGTTGGATTGGCTGAGCTTTATCAACCTTTTGGACAGCATTTCCTCATCCCTCTCTTCCAAGAAGTGCAGCCTCGATCCCCCAAGCTCAGATTCACTCTCCGTGCCAGACACCAACGCCGACGGCGCACTTCTTGCGCCCACGGGCCCCTTCTCAACAACAGCCGGCCTGACCGGACGCCGCCGTAGCTTGTGCCTCTTGTGATGATCGAAACCATCAGCACCAGGAGGTTCATCATCCAGGACCCAAACCCCCACGCCAGCCTCCCCCTTGCCGGTGACATCAGATTCAAGAACACAAGGAGCCGCTCTACAAACACAAATTCTGGCCATAATAACCATGGTGCTTACAGCTTGTACCTGCCGCGTGTCAACTCTACTCTGGCCTCCACTCATCGGACGGATTCTTGTTCCCTCGCCGCGTCTTTTGCCACGCAGAAGTAGTTCTTGGCCGAAGGAGCCGCAGCTTGTGCTGCAACCGCTCCAAACCGTAGCCATGCCCGCCACAAATGAAAACCGAATCCACGGATTTGATCAACACAAAGGGCCTCCTTAGGTCAAGCCGGAAGAAGAATCCAACCCGCGAAGGCAAAATCGACGGGAAATTTGGTAGAAATTTGACCTTTTGCTAAATGGATAGGAGAGGAGGCAAGGAACAGCGAGAAGAGAGCAGCAGCAGCAGCTATGGTGGGAGCAGAGCAACGGATGAGGGGATTACACACAGATGACATGTAGTTGGATGGGCCTAAAATATTGTCCATCTATAATCGGCCTCAATTCTTTGTTTTGGTACTTAAGACTGAGCCCGTCTAAGCACTGCTTTGGCCCATTAAGCATCGTATATTTACTCGTTTAAAACAGTGGCAGTGAATGATAGTTCTTATACCTTCTAATCTCAACCTTCACCCCTAAAAATTCTCGACCAAAAAACAAAAAAAAATGATCATAACAAACAAATTAATGGCTAGAAAATGTAATGCTTATCCCAACATCCCTTCCCTCCTTTCGCGGTGTGCGGCAGAGGTGCAATGAAATAACATTGGTAAAGCTAAGGACTTGGTATAAGCCAAGCTCGACAACAAAGGTATGATGTAGATCGGGATGGAGCTCGACTAGGCACTGCTGCGAAGTTGATTGTAACGCAAACTATGTTCAGCAACAACAACTTAACATGCCGAGTAATATTATTTTTATCAGTAGCAAAACACAGGCAATCGGCTAGTGTTACTTATCATTGCTCACAATTTTTTTTAGGTTTTACATCGTAACAAGATGAAGGTAAAATGGTATAGCGAAAGAGGAGTTTGCAAACAGAAGTAACTTATGTTGTGGAAGTTGGCTGGAAAATTTGATTTTGGAGTGTGGATCTTGGGCCGGCCTATTTCTTCAAGTGGGCCTTTCGGCCAGCCCTTTGAGGCAGGAAAGAAATGAGGCAAGGAGGGGAGAAGAGGAGGCTAGGTCTTCATCTGTTAGCTGCGTGCGGTGCCGACGCAAGCTCCTGCCTTCTGAAGTTTCGCTCGGCGGTTGCATCGGCTGCAGGAATTGAGGACTTAGTCTCTTCTCTGGTTTCCTATATATCAATGGCTAGAGGTTCCTCTCAAAATATCAGATTCTTGATCTGCAACTTCTCTTCGAGCTTCATTTCCTCTTTTGGTTTGAGTGCTGGCAGGAGATCTTTCACCTGTGAGTTTGGTTGGAGGATTTCTTCCTTCGGATTTATTGATCTGGAACCTTGCGCCGAGTGTGCTGGTTCTGGATCTGTGCTCAGGTTTTCTTGATTCTTGCTGGCTGTGCCGAAGGCTATTCTCTTGTGCTCAATTCATGTTCTAAGCACTAGAGAGGAAATTTGGTTGGAGATTATTTTGTGCAGCTTCTGGTGAGGCTCGGTTTCACAATCTATGAATCACGGTTGTGAAAAAGGGCATTGTATCTCCGTGATTGAGCTATCTTTTTCGTGGCATTAACGGTGGCAATCGGTTTTCTGAGTCAGCGACATCAGTCGTGCCTTGCCTTGTTCTACTGAGTAGCTTTGAGTGCTACTCTGTTGTGAGTATTTTAGAGATTTTAATTTCTGATCCGCGATTCGGTTGCCCCTGTTGTTCTATGATGACTCTGAGTTTCTTGATGAATATGACAATTAATGAAATAAATTAGGCCTTGAACTAGTAGATCACTTGTCAAAATTAAAAGAATTGATTCCTGTCTGTTTGCTCATAATCTGATCGACAGTTTTCATTATTGTTTCTGTACTGTGTTGATTAGCAGTTCACCTTGCTAGTAATTCTGCAATTTGATTCAATTAGTAGTTCTGTTTACTAAGTGGAATTTGCATGCCTGTTCGGTTGATGAGATTACTAGCAATCTGATATGGATTTCTAGAGCTTATTTAGTCAGTTTATTAATCTGTTGATCTGTCCTATGCATATTGGAAATACTTCTGTTGTTAATCAGAACATTAGCAAGTTTGATTAAAACTTTATTGAACTGAATATTTCTAGTTGTCACTGTGATTGTTATTTCTCTATTAGTCAGAACATGGTTCGGTTGGGTTAAAAAGCAGATTGACCTAAATTCGTTCTATTGTTAAGAGAACATAACAGTGAACAAAATAATAATAAATTCTTGTGCATACTAAGGTGATAAGGGTTCAAGGCCTATTTCGTTGAATTGTTTAGTCTAGCCAATTGTGATTGTGGTGAAGACTCTTATCTTCATCCAAACCCAAATCTGAGAGCACAATAAAATAATTCCTTTCTTTGAGGTAGAAGGCATAATTCATGTGATGGATGACTTAAACTTGTTTAATATCATCTTGTTTATGTCATGTTGGTTATTTGTGGATTATGTATTCTTATATATATACTTAGAAGGAATAATGAATAAAATCTTGCTCTTATACTCTCATCTTTTCCAACAATCCAGAAAACCGATTGTATCAATGGCTTATGTGTCCTCAGATGCAATTAAACTTGAAATCGTTGATGGGGCTAGCTTTAAACGTTGGCATGCTAGGGCGAAGCTCTGGCTGATTAAGCTCGGACTGTTCTGGGCCATCAGCAAGGAGATGCATCTCCTTCCAGGGGAAGATGTGACCGACGAGGTCGAGATAGATCACATGACTGCGAAAAGGGCCAGTTGGGAGAAGGCTAACACATCTACGTTAGCCCACATCTTAGTCATCCTGTCGAATAGGCTTTTTGATGTTTATGTAAATTTCACGGAGGCACGCAAAATATGGATAGAACACAATGAGAAGTATGATGAGAGCGATAATGGCAATGAGTCCTTCATTACGACTAAATATCTGAATTACCAAATGGTTGAAGGCAGGTCTATCATGGAGCAGATCCATGAACTGTAGCTCTTCGTACGCGATTTAGGTCAGTACGAGTGTGTCCTTCCAGAAGGTTTTTAGGTGAATGTGATCCTAGCTAAATTGCCTTCTTCCTGGCGTGACTTCGTCACAGCCCGTCGACATCTTAAGAAACGGCTAACAGTTGGCGAACTAACTGCCGCTATTAATGTCGAGGAGAAGTCCAAAAATAGCTATGGAGAAATGAAAGCTTCTGCTCAGGCTAATCTTGTTGAGCACAAGACCCAAGGTAAGAATATGAAGAAAATCAAGAAGCCACCTCCTATGAACAATGTCAAGACTAAAATCATGAAAAAGAAGAAGACGGAGGTTGTCTATTTGTAAGTTCAACCTTCATTAGTTATGGTTTTGGTGTTAATGACAAATCTAATATTGAGATTATCCATTAATGTGATTTTATTATTAATGACAAATCTTATATCGAGACTAACTTGTTTATTTAGAATATCTTTGATTAGTCTCATCACATTGAAAAATGGAAAACCCAAGGTATGTATGCGTATTCATTCTAGTATCAGTTGCATACTTTGGAGTCAAGTTAAAGTATGAATGTCCCCATTATATTAACCACAAACGTGCATCATGTTTCCCAATCCATATATTACATGGATGCACACACTTAGGGGGAGTTCGTAGTTTAACTTGAAAGTATCTTTGTATTGATCTATTCTTTATTGACATATATAAGGATCAAGACAAAGAAACTAAATCCTTGAGTATATATTTGAATTGCCTAGTTATAAGTATACTCGTAGTAATATAGGATATACTCCAATACGATCAAATTGAATATGTGCATATTATGTCCAAGTCAATTATATCTATGCACATATACATGTGGGGTGTATTCTATAGTTGATGATTTAGAGTAATGATCATTCCCATATAATTTACATATAATGGATCATTACATTTCATCAACATGAGTATATGAAAAGTTGTGTAGTTAATATATACTCATATCAATTTAAATGATAATTTAAATTGAGTTCATTTGTCTTATTAATCATTAAAGAACACTTCATCATGTGTTGATGGTGTTCCACGATTAATTGAGGACAAATGAATAGTTCTTAAGTATAATAAAGCATGAGTTGCATTATTGTACTTAAGACTCATATAAATCATTCAAATTGATTTAGGTTGTGCTCAATTGATCTAAAGGCATCCATTATGTGTTAATGGAGTGCAAGAGATAATTGAGACAACTATGCATCTTGGACTAACTATTTTATGAGTTGTGATTGAGTTAGGTCCAAAGAATAGATGATATGAATGAAAACGGAATAAAGACGGCATCATGAGGTGATGGGCGTCAAGAGAAGATCCCGAAGATAAAGAAGAGTCGAGTAATGATTCCGGGGGAGCAAATGAGTGAAGATCGTAAAGACCCCAAAGGGGATTGCTTGTGCGCGGCGGCGAAGGTATAACTAGATAGGTTAAGGACTTTGTAGTCTTTGAGTCTAAGTTTTTATCGCCATACTATTAAGATGGGTTGTCTCCTAGTTTGAGCTTCATCATGTGTTGGTGATCTCAATCCGCGTTCACTCGAGCTCAAATCATTTGGATTTGGTTTTTGCATAAGAGTTAACCATTTGGCATGTGTTGCGAATGGGTTAAGTTTATGCTTGGTTGTGTTTGGTTTATGCTCTGATTTGCATGTGTTGCAAAGAGGAAGAGTATATGCATTTGGTTTTCGCATAATGCTTTGATTTGCATGTGTTGCAAATAGGATAAGCTATTGCGTTGGCTTTTGCGTGAAGTTCATTTTTGCATGTGTTGCAAATATTGAAGCTTCATGCTTTTGGTTTCGTTCAAAACATCTTTCTAAAACCTTGTGGTTGTTTGGAGCTAAGTTTTGCATGTGTTGCAAAAGGAGAGAGCTCAAGCACGATTTGGTGTTTGTGTGTTCGTATGGAGCTAGAGGCTTGCATGTGTTGCAAGTAGAGAGCTCATATGTGTGATTTGGTTTTAGTTGAAGTTTGGTTTTGGTGTTGCATGGAACTAGAGAATTGCATGTGTTGCAATTAGAGAGTTCATGCACCTTGATTTGGTGTTGCTTGGAGCTAGACTTTTGCATGTGTTGCAAAAAGTAGTGCTCAAGCATGAAATGTGTTTATTGCGTTATTTGCAAGTTCGTTGTGCGAATAAACCGAGTGTTATGAGTCCGGAATCCCGAGAGCATGTGAGTATGGCTTGCAACGGGTGTTGGCAAGTTGACTGGGTCTTGTGTTGACCTTCACATGGCTAGGGGGATTAATCTCATAAACTCGGGTTTGATTTGCTTAATACGTTTTGCAAATAGATCTTGAGTCGGTTGCGAAATGCGTTTTCGCAATTTGGTTGCAATTCTTTGAGCATGAGCTGTTTTTGTGCAATTGTGTTTTGCACGTGTGTATGATCATGTGTTGATCATCAAATGGCTCAAAGAATGGTTTTTGGTTTTTCGGAAAAGAGATCGCGCGAAAAACCGGAGTTGGTCAGTGGGGGCGGTGCGACCGGCCCCCCTTCGGTGTGACCGGGCTTGCGGTGCGACCGCCCTCTGGCCGGTGTGATTTTTCCAGAGAAGTGTTTTTGGCTCGGCTGAGGGCGGTGCGACCGGACGTCGGTCGGTCGGACCGGGCTTGCGGTGCGACCGGCCCTCTTCCGGTGTGACCGGCCGTGTAACGGTCAGAAAACCGACCGTTGGTCTGTGAGGGCCGGTCTGACCGGGCTGAGGCCGGTCGGACCGGATTTTGCTGATTTCGCCTATTTTGCCCCCAAACGGCTAGTTTTCTTGTGGGGGTTATAAATAGAGCCCTTGGGGACTTGGGCAGGATGTTGGCTGTGTGTGGGAGTTATTTGCATGTGTTGCTCTTCTCCCTTTGCTTCTTGAGCTTAAGAGTGAGCACTAATTGCATGTATTGCAATTAGGGAGTGGTTTGAGAGCCTCTTGTGCATGTGTTGCACTTGAGGGAGTCCTTGTGCATGTGTTGCACTTGGTGGTCACCGGGATCGCATTCGTTGTGCTCGGTGAAGTTCAAGTGAAGGAGAGGCTTGTTACTCTTGGAGGTTGCCGACTCCTAGACGGCGTAGGCGTCGTGCGCGGGAGCTCTCAAGGTGTGAGAAGCCTGACGAAGTTTGTGAAGGTTCGGGTTGAGCCTACGCGAAAGCGTGAAAAACCACGACTAGTGGAAAGAGGCGGGTGCTCGAGCAGGAGCCGGTCCAAGTGGTTGGGCTTGCCTCAACGTGGACTAGGGGAGACCGGCAAGTCTCCGAACACCACGAAAAAATATCGGTTGTCTCTTTTACTTTCAAGTATTTACATTTCTAGTATATTGTTCAATTGCTTGATTGTAATTAGAATTGCTTAGTATTAGTTGTTTGTTCAACATAGCAATTCTAGTATAGAGACTCAATTTAGTTAGTGCACTAGTGAGCCTAGTTGATTTAGTCTTTAATTGTCAAAACCTATTTATCGCTTCCGCATATATATTTGATTAGGTTTTGACTTAGGGGTGTATTAGAGCGAATTGAATTAGTGAGCGATCGAATTTTGTAAAACGCCTATTCACCCCCCCTCTAGGCGCATCCTCGACTCTACACTATTTCATTTGCGGTGTGCCTGGCCATAAAGCCAATCGGTGCTGCAACCGAAAAGGAAAGGGCCAACGCCTGAACAACAAAAGGCGGTTAAGACCCAGGTGCATGTGGCTGTTGCAGAAACCGGAGATCCCGGTACAGGCACTTCCACTAGTGGGTACGTATGTTTGGCCTTTATGGCAGATTCATCTTCAGATTGGTGGATCGATATAGGTGCTATTAGACACATATGCAATGATCAGACTTGTTCTCTTTTTTTCAGGGTGCAGCAGGTGGAACCATTCTAATGGGGAACGATGCAGCGGTATCAGTGCGTGGGATAGGACAAGTAAGTCTGAAGTTAACTTCAGGCAAGACGCTTGTTCTCAAGGACGTACTGTATATACCTACGGTGACCCGCAACTTGTTGAGCGGATCTATGCTGTGCCGTCAAGGAATAAAGTTAGTCTTAGAATCCAATAAGGTCGTGTTGACCAAATTTGGTTCGTTCTTAGAAAAGGCTATGATTGCGGAGGCATGTTCCGCATTTCTACTCTTGATAATAATGTAAATGTTTTTCAGTCTTCTTATTGTGATAATAATAATGATTTATGGCATTCTCGTCTTTATCATGTTAATCATGAAGCCATTGAGCGGTTGAGCAAGATAGAACTTATTCCTAAATACAAATATGAGAAAAATCACAAATGTGAGGTGTGTGTTCAAGCTAAACAGCCTCAGAAACCATTTCATTCGATTGAGGGCAGAACCACCTTACCTCTTGAATTAATTAATTCTAATATTTGTGAAATTAATGGTATAATAACTAAACGTGACAAAAGATATTTCTTTACTCTCATAGATGATGCAACTAGATTTTATTATATCTACTTACTTAAAACCAAAGATGAAGCACTAGAATACTTTAAAATCTACAAGACTGAAGTTGAAAATCAACTAGAAAAGACAATAAAGAAATTAAGGTCAGACCGGGAAGGAGAATATATTCCTAAGAAATTCTCTCAATACTGTGAAGAAAGTGGTATAATACATGAGTTTACACCACCATAATTACCTCAATCCAATGGAGTGGCTGAAAGAAAAAACCGAACTATTTATGACTTGGTGAATGCTTTGTTATAAAATTCAGGTATGGCTAACTCATGGTAGGGTGAGGCTGCTCTCACGGTTAATTATGTCCTGAATAGGGTTCCACCTCGCAATCGTGAGGTTACACCCTATGAAGAATGGAAGGGGAGAAAACCTAACTTGTCATTTCTTCGAACTTGGGGCTGTTTGGCCAAGGTTTATCTATCTTTACCGAAGAAAAGAAAGCTTAGTCCAAAGACTGTAGATTGTGTCTTTATTGGTTATGCTCAATAGAGCTCAGCTTATAGATTTCTAGTGGTCAAGTCCGAGGTTCCAAACATTGCAGTAAATACTGTAATGGAGTCCCACGACGCAACATTCTTTGAGAACATCTTTCCTATGAGAGCAAAAGAAGATAGCATGTCTAATGGTTCTCATGAACACTCTATTCCTTTTAGCGTGGATGACACGGCTCCAGAATTGCAGTTGAGAAGGAGTAAGAGACAAAGAACTGAAAAGTCCTTAGGCGATGACTTTGTCACCTATGTCGTGGATGATGAGTCACGAAGTCTTCCAGAGGCATATGCATCGCCATATGCAGAGTACTGGAAGGAGGCAGTCCAGAGTGAGATGGATTCTATCATCTCCAATGAGACTTAGGAGATAGCAGATCTTTCAACTGGATGCAAGCCAGTGGGCTGCAAATAGATCTTTAAAAGAAAACGTAGGTCCGATGGTACGATTGAAAAGTACAAGGCCCGTTAGGTGACTAAGGGCTTTACACAAAAGGAGGGCGAAGATTATTTTGACACTTACTCTCCTGTAGCCAGATTACCCACAATCCGAGTGCTTTTAGCACTAGTAGCTTCCTATAAACTCCTAATACATCAAATGGATGTAAAGGCCGCTTTCCTGAATGGAGAGCTGGATGAGGAGATCTATATGCAGCAGCTAGATGGATTTGTGATAAAGGACAGGAAAACAGAGTGTGTCGATTGATTAAATCCTTATATGGTCTAAAATAAGCTCCCAAGCAATGGCATGAGAAATTTGATAGTACAATGATTTTTGTTGGCTTTTGTGCAAACGAAGCCGACAAGTGTGTATATTATCAATTCAAAGGGAGTGAAGGTGGCATCCTATGTTTATACGTAGATGACATATTATTGTTTGGGACCAATATGGATGTAATTAATCAAACAAAATCGTTCCTCTCCCAAAACTTTGATATGAAAGATCTGGGTGAAGCTAATGTGATATTAAACATTAAGCTTATAAAGGGTGAGAATGGGATCACACTGTCTCAATCCCATTATGTGGACAAAGTGCTAAATCGCTTTGGCTTTGTAGATTGCAAGCCAGTTGCCACACCTTATGATCCAAACACTAAGATGAAAAAGAATTTAGGTCATGGTAAAGACCAACTAAGATATTCACAAATTATTGATTCCCTGATGTACTTAGCTAGTGCAACTAGGCCAGACATCTCATATGCTATATGCAGGTTGAGTCATTATACGTCCAATCCAGAAGATGATTATTGAATAGCACTAGAAAGAGTCATTAAATATTTAAAGGGAACAATGAACTTGGGAATACACTATACTGGCCATTCTACAGTCCTAGAAGGATTCAGTGATTCTAACTGGATCAGTGACTCTGATGACATGAAGTCTACGAGTGGCTATGTATTCACGTTAGCAGGTGGGGCTGTATTGTGGAGGTCTTCCAAACAGACCATTCTTACACGATCCACCATGGATGCTGAGTTAGTAGCACTTGACTCAGCAACTTTAGAGGCAGAATGGATTAGAGAGCTCCTTTCTGACCTACCAGTGCTGAAAAAGCCAATTCCAGCTATTCTTACTTACTGTGATAACCAACCCGTCCTGGTGAAGGTGAAGAGTATGAAGGATAATATGAAGTCATCAAGATATATAAAGAGGTGATTAAAATCGCTAAGGCATGCTAGAGAGTCGGGTGTAATTGTTGTAGAATACATCCAGTCTGAAAGGAATTTGGCCGATCCTTTCACCAAAAGAATGGCGTGGAAGGTCATTCTTGCAGCATTTAAGGGAATGCGGCTCATACCCATTTAAGAGGATCACATTGGTAGTAACCTATCTTAAGAGAGTAGAGATCCCGTGAACTAGGCTCTAGGAAAACAAACTGTGGTCTAAAGAACACATCTAAGGGTCCCATTAGCTGCAATACTCTTCTGTATGGTAGGTTGAGCTATTAGCTCTTAATGAATTCAATATCGTTTGGCAATAGAAGTTGTCCTACAGGACTCCTTGGAGAACTCACCTATATGAGTATAATCGTGAGTGTTGAAGTATAAGTGAATTGCCATCCTTTCCTCATCAGCTTAAGCTTTTGAGTGAACTGGCTGGTGCATGCAACTCAATATGGTATCAGACCCGACTGACGCAATTAAAAAATAATAATTGCAGTCCACTTCTATTCCACGTCCTAAGCCTGAGGGAGCCTGCACGTGAGGGGGAGTGTTGAAGTATAAGTGAATTGCCCACCTTTCCTCATCAGCTTAATTTTTTGGGTGAACTGGCTGGTGCATGCAACTCAATATGGTATCAGAGCCAAGAGGTCTCGAGTTCAAGACCCGGTTGGCGCAATTAAAAAATAATAATTGCAGCCCACTTCTATTCTACGTCCTAGAGCCTGAGAGATCCTGCACGTGAGGGGGAGTGTTGAAGTATAAGTGAATTGCCCTCCTTTCCTCATCAGCTTAAGCTTTTGAGTGAACTGGCTGGTGCATGCAACTCAATAGTGAGGTCGCGATTAATGGAAGTTTGGGTATACTTCCAAAAGATACTCATAAATGAATATACTAGGACATGACCGAAAATCCTAACTTGAGAGCTAAGCTAAATGCTGTCTTGTACATGATGTTACTTGTATAAAGTCTCTCACACCAATGCGCTGGATCAAGGCTTTAAGTCCTCCATCGTCTATGCAGAGACGGGATACTTGTAACTAGACATTGAGTTCAAATATGAAAGGTACTTATTGTTAAATCTCTGTATATCAAACAAATTTAATTTCTCAACATCAAATTTTGGTGGGGATTGTTGTGGAAGTTGGCTGGAAAATTTGATTTTGGAGTGTGGATCTTGGGCCAGCCTATTTCTTCAAGTGGGCCTTTCGACCAGCCCTTTAGGGCAGGAAAGAAATGAGGCAAGGAGGGGAGAAGAGGAGGCTAAGTCCTTATTTGTTAGTTGTGGGCGGCACCGACGCAAGCTCCTGCCTTCTGAAGTTTCGCTCGGCGGTTGCATCGGTTGCAGGAGTTGAGGATTTAGTCTCTTCTCTGGTTTCCTATATATCAATGGCTAAAGGTTCCTCTCAAAATATCAGATTCTTGATCTGTAACTTCTCTTCGAGCTTCATTTCCTCTTTTGGTTTGAGTGCCGACAGGAGATCTTTCACCTGTGAGTTTGGCTGGAGGATTTCTTCCTTCGGATTGGTTGATCTGGAACCTTGTGTTAAGTGTGCTGGTTCTGGATCTGCGCTCAGGTTTTCTTGATTCTTCTTGGTTGTGTCGGTTGTCGTTCTCTTGTGCTCGGCTTTGTGTTCGAGTAATCGGAGAGGAAATTTGGTTGGAGATTATTTTGTGCAGCTTCTGGTGAGGCTCGGTTTCACAATCTATGAATCACGGTTGTGAAAAAGGGCATTGTACCTCCGTGATCGAGTTGTCTTTTTCGTGGCATTAACGGTGGCAATCGATTTTCTGGGTCAGCGACATCAGTCGTGCCTTGCCTTGTTCTACTAAGTAGCTTTAAGTGCTACTCTACTGTGAGTATTTCAGAGATTTTAATTTCTGATCTACGATTCGGTTGCCCCTGTTGCTCTGTGATGACTCTAGATTTCTTGATGAATATGACAATTGATGAAATGAATTAGGCCTTGAACTGGTAGATCACTTGTCAAAATTAAAAGAATTGATTCTTGTCTGTTTGCTCATAATCTGATTGATAGTTTTCATTATTGTTTCTGTGCTGTGTTGATTAGCAGTTCACCTTGCTAGTAATTCTGCAATTTGATTCAATTAGTAGTTCTGTTTACTGATTGGAATTTGCATGCCTGTTCGGTTGATGTGATTACTAGCAATCTGATCTAGATTTCTAGAGCTTATCTAGTCAGTTTATTAATCTGTTGATCTGTCCTGTGCATATTGGAAATACTTCTGTTGTTAATTAGAACATTAGCAGGTTCGATTAAAACTTTACTGAACTGAATATTTCTAGTTGTCACTGTGATTGTTATTTCTCTGTTAGTCAGAACATGGTTCGGTTGGGTTAAAAGGCAGATTGACCTGAATTCGTTCTGTTCTTAGGAGAATGTAACAGTGAGCAAAATAATAATCAATTCTTGTATATACTTAGGTGGTAAGGGTTCAAGGCCTATTTCATTGAATTGATTAGTCTAGTCAATTTATGATTGTGGTAAAGATTATTATCTTCATCAAACCCAAATCTGAGAGCACATTAAAATAATTCCTCTCTTTGAGGTAGAAGGCATAATTCATATGATGGATGACTTAAACTTGTTTAGTATCATCTTGTTTATGTCATGTTGGTTGTTTGTGGATTATGTATTCTCATATATATACTTCGAAGGAATAATGAACAAAATCTTGCTCTTATACTCGCATATTTTCCAACAACTTACAGAGGTGTAAATACCAAACAATACCATAGCTAATCTAGCTATTTCAGCCTTACATCATTTAAGGGTGCGTTTGGTTGGGTGTACGAGGATGAATGGGATAGGATGGTACAGGATGGATGGGATGATCCTGGATGAGATAATACAGGGAAGGTGTTTGGCTGCTTGAATGGAATGATACAAGATTTTGTTTGGTTGCTTGAATGGAATGATATAAGATAGTACAAGATGATGTTTGGTTGAAGGGATGAGATTGGATTGAGGGATGAGATTGGTTTGAGAGATGGTGCAAGTGAACGATCCTGTCCTGGACCGATTGGTTCGGCCAAATTTCCCGTACAGGATGGTGTATCATCTTTTTGGAATATTCCAAGAATCTGTACCATCTCATTCTATACCAAATGGTTCCGTTCAACCAACCAAACGCAAAGACAGAACCAAATCATGTACACGTACACCCAACCAAACGCACCCTAACAGTATAAACACTTCAGTTTTCGGTGCTAAAGGGCACCTCATCTAAGGACAAGAAAAGAAAACAGAACTGATGCTTAGTGGACTGGCATGATATTCTGTCTCTAGCTCTTTTGCAAGAACAAAATCTTGGAAAGAATGCAGAAAAACATTTTTTTCCTTTCTAGGTTCCTAAGACACTAAGAAAGCACAAAGTCACAAATCTAGCATCCAACTACCATTACATAACATATTCAGCACTCAGTAATAAAAGCACATTATTTTCTCTTTGGTCCTCCAAGAGGGCATTGAAAACTGATACTTGCAAGAAGCAGGTTTGAACAATGAACTGACATCTGTAACTGATTAGCAAACTGACATGATGCATTTCTATCTATGTACATAGCACAAGAATCTTACATATAGCTAAGAAAACGTAACACAAAAAAAAAGGGGCTGATTCGCGTTAAGAAAAGTTATTGGCTAGCTGTCTTCAGGCTTCGGGCAAAGGCCAAAATGACAGGAGAAAAGCACAAGGGGGAAGTATATCACACGCTAAGCGCAAAGGAAAGGACAGTGCAACCAAAAAGGGCTTGGATTCTTGAAGGCTTCCATGGGGTAAAGCGATCCCATCCAAATTCCTCTTGCCTGCCTCCAAGACAACAGTTTCCTTGCTCTCTCTCTCTCTCTCTCTCTCTCTTCACCACCTCTAAATATAAGCAAGCAATATTTAATGCAAGGCTTCGCTTAGTACTGAAGCTTGGTGTGCCTGGAGCTGTGGCTTCTCTACAAATACATTGTGCGCCATGGACAGCGATTTGAAGAAGCTAAGGTAAACAACTGGATGCAACATCTAGAACTGGATTTGGTGATCTTCACTCTATTTGGCTGATTAACTGTGAGCTTCTCAATGTTTCAGTTTCATGTCAACCTGTAACTACAGCTTACAGTTTTTTCTTTTTATCTTGTCCTTTTCAAAGGCTTCTAAGTTCTCCAATACAAAATGTTTGTCGTTTTTTCCCTTTTTACTCTGTTTCCCTTAAGTAGCTTAACCAATTGGATTACACATCCGTATCTTTTGATCAGTAGTAGAGTAGCGCCATGAGCAGATTCAGAATTCAGAATAATTGCTCTTTTGCAGGATTAGGTTTTCTGGAGTAGGAAAGAGATAAAGGTGGTAGCCAGACTTCAACAATACCACCACAAGAAAACACGGCTCTTGGAAGATGTATGTGATCAAGATTTGCTATTTCAGTTTTGTTCAAACATGGAATGCACAAAAAATTATGCTTTTATTATTGTCCGCTAGCCAGAGGTTTCCAGTTAAATTACTAACCTATAGCACCATGATCAAATCAATTAATCCACATTGTAAAACTTGAATCATGGAACCTCCAGACATTCAAATGTTCTGAATAGAAAAGCTACTCTTCGGTCTTGTTTGGTAGAACTCCAGATTCCAACTCCACATCAGATTTGGAGATTGTAGGTTAAAATAAAGTGAATTAAGTTTATATTATTAGTCTCAAATGTAAACAAGATGACCTACATAAACACTCTTAATGTATCCACAGCTCCAGCTTCTATAAATTTTTAGACTTAGGAATACTTTGCTCCATCAATTCCATGGATTTTGGTAGAGTTAGAACTGTGCCAAACACCCTCTTCATATAGATAAGTGTAGAGCCACTCATAATTGCACAGTTTGCTCTCAATTGACTTTTTCAGTGGACCGGTTTTTTTGAAAGAAACAAATCCATCAAGATGTAACAAACAAACCAAACAAAAAAGGGAAAAACCCTGATTGGCATTGCATCTTGGTAGTGCAAATGAATAGTGGCGAGGAATACGACACTGCATTCGCAGCCACAATTGCTGCAACAGCATATGCAATTGCCGCGCGAGAAGAGAAGCTAGCAGCTCAGAAGAAGCCTATCCGCATTGAGGTGCCAACTACTGCGCCTACTGTCCAGTCACCAATCAAGAGAGATGAAAGCATGAAAAAGCCTACAGGAGGCAGCAAGATCTCAAGATGGTTTAGCGGCAAAGAGCCTGCTGAAGATGACGACGAGGGACCAGGTATTCTAGATATGATCCCACTTCACCCCATCTTTTGTTACTTCTACAGCTCTACCGTAGCAAACCTGCAGAACTCTTGTAACAATGCCGCCGTGCATTATCATTTCAAGGAGACAACAACAGGGAGGTCCCGTGCGTGTGAAACTCGCGTTGAGTTAGGCGGTCCGGCAGAGTCCTCGCTTCGCTCGCCAACCGGCACAACCGGCTCTCGGCATTCCTTTATATTCGAGTCAATACATATGAGAAAAAGCTGCGGGTCTAGCAGCCAAACACTCTGTCCACCTTCAGTGCGTGTGTGTTCTTAGGCAGTCCTGTTAGTCTCCGGCGCCGGTGTCTTGCTGGGAGTCTCCAACATTAGGCTACTTTCGATATAGCCAATTTAGAACCAGCCATAGTTCGCAGTTTGCTCTTAATCGACTTTTGTGAACTGATTTTGTGAAAGAAACAAAATCATCAAGATAAAAAAAATACTAACTGGAATTGCAACTTGCGCAAATGTATAGCGCCGAGACATACGACACTCATTCGTAGCCACAATTGCTGCAGCAGCATATGCAATGTGCATGAAAGAAGCGTAGCAGCTCAAAAAGCCTATCCCCATTGAGGCGCTCAACTACTGCACCTCCTAGTCCAGTCACCAACCAATAGAGGCGAAGCATGAAAAAGCCTACAGGAGGCAGCAAGATCTCAAGATGGTTTAGCGGCAAAGAGCCTGCTGAAGATGAGCGACGAGGACCAGGTACTCTAATATGATCGCACTTCATCCCATCCTTTGTTACTTCGACTGTAGCGAAACCTGCTAACCTCTTGTAACAATGCCGCAATGCATTATCATTTCAGTCAGTGTATCAGTAAGAATGCCGCTAAAACCAGCACAGATGGAAGCCGTGAAGACACAACTTCAGATCAGAATGTGCCACCAAAGATGCTTGATTCCTGTACGAGCGTAAAGAAGGCTCAGGTTCCTCAACACAAGCACCAGACAAGAAAGTGAGCAAGAAGTCTGAGCAAGAACAGGTGATTCAGAAGCGCCATCGCACCGTTAGGCAGGCATGGAATCCACGCGTCATTTGGCCGAGCGAAGGAAGCATCATGGAGCCTGATGCACTCCCGTGACTGCGTGTTATGAATAGAGATAGTGCTAAAGCAACTATCATGGGAGAGTAAGGATCTAATATTGATGCAAAAACATTGACTTCGACTAGAACAAGTGTTAAAGTTTATGAATGACAAGATGTAAATTAGTAATGGCATAGAACATATGGCACTTGCACATGCTAAAAAATCGAAAAGCAGTTTTGTGATACAAAGTCATCAATTTACTATTGATATGCAGATGCAGTCGCTCAATATTCTTCTCGAGGGCATAATGTCACAAATATTAACCTTCTGAGTCATTGTTGATGCTCAAATGTTGTTCAAGAACTTTCAATTGTGTGAAATTAGCTTGTTGCAAATAGCTTGAGCATGCACTGAAAGACCCGATAACATGGAACATGGCGAGTGTCGAGTTTGAGGAAGCGGGCTAATGGAGGAGCATGCTTCAGCGATAGAGCGAATAGAGGTGCTACTTGTAGCATTCCTTTTCTGAGAACAACAGAGCTGCGTGTGAAACATGCTGCCATCTACGCACGAAGACAACGTCGGTCCTTATCGAGTAATGACATTAAAAAGGTCTAGCATTAACATCTGTCCGAATTAGAGTCTGTTAATGCGATGACCTGCGTGTATGAAAGTCTCAAATTAGTGAACTCTTCATACTACATTGAACCATATTGCGTTCATTGGCTATCGTTCAACGTTCTGAATCTGCTTTTTTCGTGACAAGAAGCCAATCAGTAGTAAAAAAAAGTGCATATCGATGTAGCCAAATGTTAGGGCCGCGGCCCAACCCTGCACACCTCGAAT
>JAYEVE010000536.1:0-22389 GCA_036346375.1 Guadua angustifolia
ATTTTTATCGCATTAATATTTTCATTTATGTGATTCATCTACCGCTTGAATTATTTGAACTGTGAAATCCAGTAATTTTCTTTGGATTATATGAATTAAAACCTCTCTCAAATTGAACTCTTGTATACTCCCTTCGGTCACAAAAACATGTTGTGTTGGACACAACGCCGTTCCCCAAAATACAACTCCGACTACTACTTTTTGTTATAAATATATTTATGAAACCCAATACACCTATAATATATTATGAAAGTACTTTTCAAGGCAAATCTACACCTATGATTCTCATGTATCCATCCTAAATATTTTAAAAGATATCGATAACCAGATTTTCAAATGTTTAATTGCCCGTATCTTAAAATAGCATATTTGTGTGACCGTAGGGAGTAAAATAAGTTTTTTGTGTGCAATAAATTGAAGTCATTTAATTGATCCCATCACACCACCGTTAATTCTAGCAATTGATTTTGCCATTTTTTTTAACTCAACCGGGAGCTTTATACTTACTCATAGACATTAGTACAATCAGCATCTAAGTATATGATAGCAAATGAACTCAGAATAATTTCAAACAATTTAAGAAAATAGGTTTGAACAAAAAGGAACCTAAAAATACTTTTGAATAAAATTATTATTTTTGAGAGATATCCAACTAAATATCCATGACCCAGATTATCCATAATCGGCTCGATATTTATTCACCTCGTATTCGTGACTGAGATAATCCATATTTATATTCATATTCTGCATTATCTATGTCCGACTTTGATTCCTAGAAAAAATGAAATAGGATTCGGGATGAGCGTTGTACATCCGTATCCGCTTCGATTGCACCTCTACTATGGCGACCTGCATAATTATCTCAGGGTAATGACAGTGGCACTGCCATTACTCCAAGACAATTATACTCATCTCAGTATATTAGCTAACAAAATATTGGGAACCCCGATATTTTATCAATTAATAAACTGTGTTCAAAGTGTTGTAGCAGAACAATAATTAGAGACTGAAATGGAAACTTATTACAACCATTCTGTAACATCCCAAAATTTGGGTTTTCAAAAATTTATATTAAATTAGCTTTCCAAAAAATTTACATCAATCTTATTTTAATTAAAGAAGCTTAATTTAGAATTTTCTAAATCTAAAATAATTTAATGTACATTCTGTGTGCATCAAGAATTTAAAATTTAGTTTTTACAGTGTTCTTTATATCTCAGGGAAATTCCCAAATTTGAGATTTTCTAAAAACTAATTAAAATTATTAATTTAAAAATTTGGATGTTAATTGGATTTTTATTGGATTTTTAATTTGAATTATTAATTGTTCGAGTAATTCTATATCCAAATTCCAATTCAAACCTTTTCTTTGAAATTCCATTTAAATCCAAAATTTGGATTTCCCTCGGTGTTCTAAATAACTTGGCATCCATATCCTTCCGAAATTAGAGTTCAATCTTTTTCCGTCTGCAAAGTCAAAATTTTCAATTCCGGTCCTTATTCGAAATTTCACCCGAGTTCCAAAATACTCCAAAAATCTCAAAATTCATAGAATTAGGTTCAAAATATTCTAAAATGATTTTGGGAATTTTTCCAAGATTTATAGAATCTTTTTGGTATTTTATCTCTCGCGGTCTTTCGTTAAATCCAGTATATTCGTACCGGAATTGTCTAAATTCCAAAACTCATCTAAATTCAGTGAAACCAATTTTATTGGGTTTCAAATAATCTCTAGTAGTTTTAGGAATTTTTCCAAGATTTTTAGATCATTTTTACTATTTTATTCCTCACGCTTTTATCCCTCCATTTCTTCCAACCAATGAGAAAGCGACACGTGGCCTTTCACCATTCATCTTCAACCTCCGGCCTGTGCTACTGTTCATGCGTAGAACCCCATGTCTAGCTCAATTCCCAATCCCCATATCCCTCAAAATACAGCACCAAATCGCGTGGAAAATGAAGCATCGCGACGGCGTCATAATGGGGAACAAGTTCCAAGTCGTTGCCCGTCCTCAATCCGCGCGCAGCAGTTGCAATTAAGCGTTAAAAGCAATTCATTGCTCGGTCAATATCTCGGGCTTCTCTCCACCTCTCGGGGCGTGCGAGTACTTGAAATGTGCGTCTTGACGTCCTCTATCCCGTGCTCACCTTGCCCAGTTGATGCAGCGTCGTTTCCTCTTCCAAAACTCAAGAAAACCCGACGCCGGCGTCCTCCAAAGACACCGGCGAGCCATCTTTTTCTCCGGTGAGTTTCCGGCTAATCCGACCGTGTCACTTTGTGCCTTTTGCTTCTGTGATCATAACCATCCGGTCGGATTTGATTTTCATTGCAGTTTGCCCCCGAATTTCAAGTTTGTTCGTCGTCGGTCGTCGCTCCGTTCGTTGTCGATTCCTCTCAAACCGGTAATCCCCAATCAAATTCCTTTTAGATGTAGCCTAGTATGATTCTTCTCTACGCCGTGCTCTCGCTGGTTTTGAGAAATTCCGTGTTCTATGGTGTTTTTGGCCGCCATGCCATTCGGGTCGTCTTGCTCGTCACCGGTCGTCCATGGCGCCGCCTTTCCATACCATCCTAGCCCCGTCCGACCACCCAGAACGCCTCCTCTCATCGCCCTCTCGCACCTCGTCCGACCTCCCCATGCTGCCCTCACGAACACTCATACACTGCCGCCCTGTCGGCCTATTTTATGCCAGGCCCTCTGTCGGCTCATCACGATTTTTGGAGATCCGACTATGTCACCTCGTGCCTCATGGTACCCTCTATCTCCCTTCCAAATTTCATGCAATTTGGTCTATGGAATCAAAAGTTACAGCCACCCAAAGATCAAATTTTGCCAGAGGCTGTTCTCCCTCGTTGTTGCGAGTTTGGCCATGAAATTCTTATGGTAGACTCCTCTTGATATCCCCTACATGGTGCTCACCCTAACCCATAGTTTTGACCTCGTGATTTTGCGCAGAAAATTCTTTTCTCCGATCAGACTACGTTGCAGATAGCCAAAAACTTCCTTGCGCGTTCCCCGTTGATCCAAAAGGTAAAACTCAAATCTGTTCACGTCATATCGTGCCAAATGTTCCCAGATAGCTCCCTGTAAAATTTCATTAGGTTTCATCTATTATTTTAATAGTTATGATCGTTTGAACTATTAGCTCCGGGAGCTGTTCATCGGCAATTTGTGATCAATCTGGTGGGTCGCCGCCAAATCCGCCTATTTTGTTGAGTTTGTCTCATTGCGTTCTACGCGATGGACACTTTCCCTTTGCTGTTGCATCTACCGAAATTTTTAATATTCGTCGGCCGCCGCCTTTTGCCGCCGCTGCGCGTCGTCTTGTGCCGCCAACCATTTTGGTTCGTCATGACCATGTCATGACCTCGCTGCCCTATTTTTCAACCGATGGTTGCCACCTTGTTATTTCATAAGCGTCCCGTCATCGCTTCGCTTTCATCGTTAACGCCCGCCGTTAACGCCCCGCCGCTAACGCCCATCGCACGCTTTTCGCCGCTATCATCGCATGCGCCGATTCAAGCAAGAGCGTAGCGCAATGTCATTATCCTTTCTAACGTTCCTATCTGTTCATCGTCGCTTCATCATCGTCAAATATCTTCATCATAGTATGACTGAACCCTAGGCCAAATCCTAGCCCGATCGCATTTAGACCCTTGTGTCGATGCCTTCTCTCTGTAAATCTTAATCTTCTAGAAACCTGTTCGTGGACTTGGTCAATAGACCATTGGCCCATATATCACCCTCCCATATCAAACCCTAATCTCTCTCTCTCGCATCAGCTCTATCTATTCCATCGGTCAACACAAGTCAACACCGTGCCTGAGCTTAATTCATCGTGAACCAAATCATCCTCGTAGACCCGGTCTATAGATCGAGAGCCATATGTCAATATCTGTCATTTAGAGTTAATTAATCTCGAAGGATATTCTCTGGAATATACTCCGTTCTTTCCTAATTATCAGTCGTAACCTTCTCGATAAATCTTCTGAAAGCCTGTTCTCTTTCATCCGATCTTTGATCAAATCTATTCAAGTTCCTAAATTCAATCCTTTCGCTCAAGTATCAATCTAATCTTAAATTGGAGTTTATTTGAATTGCCTTTGAGTTTTGTTGTATTTGTGCTTTTTGTCGTTAGACGGTCGCCCGAGGTTGCCAAGTAGTCAAGGACGAGGAAGTCAAGCATTCGATTGGAGAGCCAAAGGTTGAGGAAGTCGAAGATTAATTAAAAAGAGTAAAGAGCAGTTTATAGCAAGTGCCAGGCAAGTCGTGCTTTGATCATATTGCTCCCAGTTTTACAAATTTACTTTGATTCAAATTATTGCATACTAGTTCAAGATTAAAATGATTTAAATTAATTTGGGAATTAGTTATTCAACCCAATTGCTAAATATCACCTTGCCATGATTATTGTATGCCATAATTCATTTGTCACCCTAAGATGGTTGATTATTAGTTGGTTGTTATTACTTGCCAACGTGGGTTGGTTAGACCGTGTATAATTGCTTAGCCATGCCACGCAACTCATGTCTTTTGAGAATAAAAGGATAATACTGATTAATGGATTATGAAATGTGTTTGTGAAATGGTGTGACGTGTTGCTACACGATGATGTTGATATATGGAACCAGAGTGGTTCTACATGGATGTTGAGTTGTTGTTGGCATTGTGTTGCGCAATAATCAACTGGAGTGGTAAAATGTTTTAGACCGAGGCAAGTGGCAAGAGTGGCATTGGATATGTCACTTTGGTATTTGGTGGTATTGTTGGTAAAGTATGTGATGGTATTGTTGGTGAATTATGTGATGGTATTGTTGGTAAATTATGTGATGGTATTGTTGGTGAATTGTTCGGGGTAGTCTTGCCTTGGTCACCTTAAGGACTTAACCTTGCAAGCCTTTGAACTGAGTCACTCGTACAACCACATGTCTGGTATGGGACAAATCTAGTTTAGTAGGATTCTGATATCTCACCTTTGATACCTCGGGGTGATTGTATGGGGGAGCATACCTGTGCTGCGGCTTGGTACCCATCCAACGGTGTTCGTCGGTCCTATACTTCAGCTCAGAGTGAGGGAAATGATAGCGAAGGCAACACGGAGAGGTTCTTAGGTTGAGCTAGAAGTTTCTGAAAGGCTTTGTTATGATCGCTCATTCGCATACTCTTGTATGGCGATTCACGGCTGACGTGGTGAGTTGATTGTATCTTGTGGATAAAGTGTACAACCTCTGCAGAGTGTAAAAACTATTCGAATAGCCGTGTTCACGGTATTGAATATTGCTTGGGGATTACAGTCAAGGGGTAGAGTTTTGAAAATAAAATGAGGTTGGGAATGTGAACATTGTGATATGGAAATTGGTTAAGAATGAGAATGCTTTACTTGAGAATGATTATGAAATTTATTATGAGTATTATTTGTTTTACTGCTTTTCTATCTATTATGATTATTTGTGAATGCTGCTTTATTGCAAAAGAACCATTCAGCCATTCCTTTGGAATAAGCCATGCATGTAGTAATAGAAGCGCATTTCGGCATGACTTGTTGAGTACGGTTGTGTACTCACCCTTGCTATAACAAAACATCACCAGTTGAGAAGAAGTCTTGTCTTCGAAGAAGGAGGAGTTCTGCAAGAAGGCGAATATCTAGGAGTTGAACCTTGTCAAATGCCTGTGGTATTTTGATGGGATTCACCGACGTTCTTCGTTCCGCTGCTGTTCGTTTTACTCTGAGTGGAAGCCATCTAGGCTTCACAGTTGTAAGTTGACTTTAAGGTTGTTCAACATGTTATATTAATAGATGAATTCTTTATTTATTAATCCGTTGTGTATGATTGTGATATTCATCTTTGTTAACTGTGGGCACTAGCGACTGATCCTGGAACTAGTGCTGAAAACACAGAGGGTTTCCGGATTGTGAATTCGGGTCCTGACATATTCCCACGTAGTGCTAGAAGTCCAATACATAGTTAATTTTACATAATATCTCAAGTACAATAGAAATTAATATACATAAATACTAAATACCTAGTGGATTGGCAAAAGCTATCGTGCAGTCTACTACTCCACTCGGTCCTCTGGGTAATCCTCATAACCTTGAACTTGTGAGTGATCCTCATCCCACACCTCGTAGGCATATCCATAGGGATCCGTGTCCCCACTAGATACTCGAACGGTGCTATTTTCTAAGCAAAGGGGGAGTTAAGCAAGAGTGAGTACAAATAGTACTCACCACAATGTTGTTGATTTTTAGATTAGAAAGTTCTACTAGTACTCGTATATGAAATAGACTTATCTTCCGTAACCTCCAATTTAGAAGACATGCATGAATTCATGATTTTTGATCCTACGCAGGTTTACCACTTTACCCATAGTGATCATAACATTCGTTGGGACCTCAGACACATTTATCACTACTCAGAAATTAGATCTCCAACCCTGGTTGCTAATGAGTCGTAGTGTCCTTGACCATTCCCTACAAGCTCACAACATACCAGTTGTATCATCCACGAATCAACGATACTCATGTCATGATGTTTAAATATAGTGTCTTGGAATAGTCAGGCCATAGCTAAGGTTCCAAACCATGGTCTCATTGGGCCTTTCGGCCTATCCGCTTCCCACTCTTTATTATCTACTCTTACTTAATATGGAGATCATAATACCTTTATAAGATAACTTTTCTGGTCGTTTAAACACACTATACTTGATACGAAAATATATGGCTTATTGCCCGAGTGTAGTAGGTTAACCTTATATTCTAGTTTATATAGAGGGCCCCACCAGTTTACCACCTTCTCATCGACACCCTCTACCCACCTCTATATATATGTTTGTTAATTCTTCATAGTTAAATAGACTATTCCTGATCTCCCATATAAATCCATTCATACCATGATCAATTTCATCCATCTCGATTCTTGGATTGTAAATTTTTCAATGAAAAGAATTTTCCAATGCATCGAGTGATAATACATATAAGAGAATATATTTAATTGAAATTATTCCAAATATGTTTAAGAAATACTTGCCTAAAACTGGGTACCAATATTTGTCCTCAGTCGAATTCCGGAGGTGATCTCCTGCTCAGTTTAACTCGCTTCCTAAAATTTTAGGGTACTATAGTTTAGTTTGCTGTCAAATTACTACGTGTTTTACCGCGTCCAACTTTCCTATGTCTTATGTTAAGTTATATGGGTTTACTCCGTGTGGATTATTATGCGTTGAATGTTAAAATTTTGGATCACATGTTTACTTGATC
The DNA here is from genome assembly GCA_036346375.1 of Guadua angustifolia. Lineage (NCBI taxonomy): Eukaryota > Viridiplantae > Streptophyta > Magnoliopsida > Poales > Poaceae > Guadua > Guadua angustifolia. The sequence goes on from JAYEVE010000536.1 coordinate 7,261, forward strand.
GACCGTATTGTTTTTTATTTTAATTATTGCTGTCATCGCTAGTATTATTTATTTATTTGTATTTATCCTCCTCTTTTTCTTCTATTTATTACATGCTTTAATTAATTGCATTATTTTTCTGTTCACGCGTCTTTTAAATTTGCTAAGTTTTCATCATGTTTCACCTACGTAAGAGGATCAAGCGTACCTAACCAAAGAATATATTAGCAATCGGTGCAAACGAATAAAATCCGCACATAAATCGATCTCACCAGTCACTAGCACGTACATAGCTAGATAGATGCAAATGATAAGAAAACTAAAGCTAACAAGGAAGAAATCACTTCTACTTGAATAGTGAAGCACCAACCTATATATAAAACAATAAGCAGACAGATAGAACGATAACATGTAATACAAAGATATCAGGACGATAGAAGCCAGCTGGATAATTACCCAGCGACAATAAATGTAAACTGTAATAAACGCCACTAAACTGTATATAGAAAAAAGAAGCTCAGCATACTTCAGCAGTTCCTCGACAGGAGTTAAAAACCATATAATACTATATAAAAAAAATATCAGTACGTGGTAGTAGAAGTGAAAGAGGTTGCTCTGCACTTTCCGGAGAGAGCTGAAAACGCAAGCCGGATCGAAATCTCGTCATACAGAATCAGCCGCCCTGGAGTACCTCACTGGTACTACTAGTTCACTACAGTATTGGCTACGGCGCACTTGTACAGGAGTGTATATCTATCAGGCAGGAAATCTAGGCCATTACTTGGCGATCCCTCGTGTACAGAGGGAAGAGAAGCAGCGGAGGATCTCATCTCAGGAGCGGATCAAAGTACAAACGTTACGAGCAGAGACCAATCAATGAGCCTTCAGGCCAAGTGGTCAGCAGATGCTATTAACTGAAGTGAAGCTATGCTAACTAGACGGCACGGCACGACTTGGCTCCTGGGGGCTGGGAAGGCTCCTTCAATTTGTCCCGTTTCTCCGTTGGCTGACTACGCGGAGAGCTGCGTTTATGCGTGTGCAGACAAACGCAGGTCTGGCTGGGCTCTTGCCAAATATCCTGGGCGGCCCTCGGCGGTTGCATTCACGCACCGCGCTCGGGACTTCACGGCGCGCGTCTTCTGATCGAAATCCATGCGGCCTTTAAGACGAACCTTGCCTGCCGCACGCGCGTACTGACGCCGAGGCCAAGAAAGGCGAGATTAGGCCACGGCTGGCGAAGCACGGCACGATCACACGGCGACGGAGAACCCTAGCTGCCAGACGCCGAGGCCACATCTCCGTCGATCTGGCGCCGGACCCTCTTCGCTCACATTCTCACGGGTGTTGAGTGGGCGGAGAATCCGTTGATTTTTGGAATTAATATGTTTTTAGTATTTTTTGTTTATTTCCTAGATTAAATTGTTCTAGTTATTTTTTTCACCAAGTTATTAGTCAGATTTTATTTTTCCATAGTAAATTTTATCGGACCGACTTACCTAGCCACGGCTGAGACGTGTATGTGGAAGATCGACAGCTGCCAACTTTTGGTAAATAAACCACTAATTTTCATCTAATGAACAATACAATTACTGAGTTACAAGTCTACACATCTATAAACATATCATCCACAATTTACTTCCCAGAGGCTGTTAACCAATCTATTAATTAACTTTTCGTTGTATTTCTGAATATCTTCTTTAATGCAAGGCAGAGCTCCTGCCATTTTCTTTCAAAAAAAAAACAATTTACTTCCTGTTGCTATGATCATTAGCAACCATGATATTGTTGCAAGATCTAGAGTCCACCGCGTGGAAGATAAGAAAAGTCTAGCACATTCATCGACTCAAGGTTTGATAGGGACATATTGTTCATCTAGATTCTTTAGTGTAAAAGTTGAGTACTAGTGTAGTTTATTCATGAGTTCTTATTAATAATCTTTCTAAAGAAAACTTGCACAATCGTCGGCATGCGGGGCCGCACTAACTGGCGTAATTCATCACCATTGACAAGTAGGGTTGGAAACGGCTCGGCTCGGCCCTGAGGCGAAAACTGGCTCGGCTCGGCTCAAGGTAGGCTCACGAGCCGGCTCGTTGGCTCGCCGAGCCAGCGCATTCAAAGTGTGGATTCACTTATAAATATTCATCTAATGTACTATTGAACCTTTTCTATGACAAAATGTGCAAATTGTAGTACTGCTATTAACCTTATTCCAAGTCTATAAATGGTATGTTCTCTATTTTTATTGCCTTCTAAATAATCATCGCAAACATGATACACGAGTATAAGTATATGAAGGAAAAGCAAGTTCCACTTATCATATGGCACTAAAGTTAGATTCTAGGAACAACCTGGAGAAGAGAAAATTCTAGCAAGTAACCTTGCACTCTTGCAGCATTTCTCAAACACAAGAAGATCATTGAGAATGTCCGTTACTTATATCGATTCAGATACATACAAGTACACCATGGAAATAAATGACCTTTCAGAGGCAAGATAATTTTCCGTGTCGCAACATTCTCGAGCTGAGCAACATGTGAGGTAGCATCATCGAAGCCGCCAAAGATGGTTGCCTTTTCTTGCCATTTCAAAAGTGAGAGTTCCTTCATCATGCATGTTTCAAAGCCTCATTTTTGGCACCATACAGAAAAAACTCCATTAGTAGTGTTAAAATTAATCCACCAAATGAATAAATTCATAATACTTGGATTAGCACCTCTAAACTATCTCTTTCCTTCTCGTAATTTCAGCATCCACACCGATGTGGTTCGTTTTTCATTGAGCACTTCTACCTAAAAGTATCGAACATGAGAAATGATTAAATCATAGCACAATGGACAAAAAGTGCTCATAAAGACCACATGCATTAAAAGATTAGTTAAGAAACTCGAAGCTTGTTGGCTTCCTCAATTTTCTCAACATATTGGTTCGTCCCAATGATGTCTTCAAGATATTCTAGAAACCCCTCATCATGCGGGCCTTGAGCTTTTGGTTTCATCAGAGAGATTTGCTCAACCTCACCCTGTACAGTGCCCACCTCAAGTTACGCAGTTGTATAACCATGAAAGCTAGTTTTGTACCTTATGAATGCCTACTAAATTGCACATAGATTTAAATCAAGAGATATGCAACATAAGTGGAAAATTTATAAAGGGTACTACAAATACAATGATTCCAATCTAAGAGTTGTCTAACCAAATTAGACAAAATGCATCGAATTATTCACATGTAAAATGGGGAAATGCACAAAACTCAAGGATCGAAAGCAAATATTATCAAGGTCCATGCCTTTACCCTTCAACAATTTAGTTACTTCAGTAAAATTGCTTCTGTGGTCATTTATGAAATATTTAGAAGTGTTGTCACGTAAAGCGTACTTTCTCTTCGTTAAAACTTTCTCACGGCAATGGAAAAAGGGGGAAAGGGATGCGGGCTGCGGCATCTCACAATGAGTCGATGAAGGTGTCGTTGAAGGAAGCGAAGATGCGGCGACACCAAAGACGACTTCTCGCGAGTCACGACGGCAGGGCGGGCCAACGGCCGAAGGCCACGAGAATGGGGAATCACCATCGCCACTCGCCACCAAGCCGCAGCCAGGAGGGATTAGGCTAGGGAACGGGAAGAGACATTTTGGCTTTTCAGGCTGGGTGCTGGCAACTGGGTAGCACCAGTAGGGCCCGTGAGCGTGAGCGAGCGCTAGGGCGGGCTCGAGGGCCGAGGCGCCGCTTGGGCTTGGCCGGGCTGGTTTGAGCCGAGCCGATAGCTTGTTTTTATGAGCCTAAAAAGGCTCAGCCGGGCTCTGGCTCGGTCCGAGCCACGAGCCTGTAGGAGCCGAGCCAGTTCGGACGAGCCCGAGCCGAGCCACGAGCCATGAGCTAATTTTCCAGCCCTATTGACAAGGGTTACGCCCTTACGCTGCTTAGTGATTACTACTTAGAGCATAGAGCATGTATATCCTAGGAATGCAATCGAATCAGGTAGATACCAATCGACTGAATGACTGGATCTATTCATATTGAATTTGGATGGTCGTGTAGGATAGTTGTTAGATTCGTCATCGGTTTCAGATAGTTGGTGTTGAATTTGGCATCAGATTCATGATATCGCTATCTGTCTGGTCGGAATATTTTGATTATATTCCTAGATAATTTGGGATAACTCTATTCAAATGTTCAGATTTGGATATTTACAACCCATATTCTAGTAGCTTCCATTGGCCCAATCAAATAGCCCAAACAAATAATATAGTATTGTTTTTTATGCAATAAATAGTTTTTAAATGCTAAAAATTCTTTTTAACATAGAAAACTAATAGAAAAGCCCCAAGAATTATGGAAATTTTAGAGAATTGAAATAGGGGCATTTTGAACTTACTAAAATTATTTCCAATGCTAAAATCTAAAAGGTTTTTTAGAAAAAATCAAATAAAGTTCACAAATTTGTGAAAAAAATTCACGAAATTCCCCGAGAGATTTTAATAAAATTATTTCCAACCAAAATTTGGTTTTTATTTTTACACATAAATTAATTTTTAATATATGAAAATAGGAAAAGCATTTTAAAATCCAAAAATCATATAAAAGACCATAAAATCAGAAATATTTATTAGAAAATCCAAAAATTGAATTATTCTTTTAAAATTTTCAAAATCTAATAATATTTTTAAAATAAATTTTTGGAATGTTACACAACATTATCAGAGCTACATGTAAGAATATGTTTCCATTTGCCTACGTGAATACCTACCTAGTATTCTTTTGCGAAATATAAAGGAATATTTGATACTTTTGCAACTTTGTTGGTCTACCTGATAAAATACCTTATTAAATTGTGATAATTCGGTTGCATGTTGAACTCATACGATTGATTAATTATTGTTATATATATGCTATATGCAGTATCTGTTTTTGTGCGATATCTAACAAACAATATTCAGTATCGTATCGATTCCACTCCTATTCACTTCAAATTCGCAATCGATATTATCCGTACTGCATTTGTATCCGGCAATATCCGTATCTGACTCTGAATTCACGCTGCATTTGTATCCGGCAATATCCGTATCTAACTCTGAATCCAACAAAAAATATAGTCTAGGATAAGGAAAGAACAATATCTGACTGAATCCAAACCAATTGCACCCATAGTACATCCTTTGTTGCTAAGGTAACAACAAAGAAGATAGAATTTCTTAGCACCAATGCCAACAGATAGACAAGTGGGTGCTAACCCTAGATTGCATGGCACTAGAGCTGGTGCTAAGTCTAAGGCCCTATTTGGGAGGGGGACTTAAAGCCAGCTTCAACTTCTGAAAAACTAGTAAGCCTCCAAACAACTCAGTTTTTAAGTAGCTTTTGACATAAGCCCAAAGCTATATATAATTAACAAAAGCCAAAAGATGAAAACTGGGTTGGATATGCTTTTGTAGCTTATTACTGAGAAAAATTAACTATTTATACAATAATCTCTTGTGAAAAGTTACAACTGCTTTTCAGCTCAAAAAAGCCAAAAAGCAGCTTTTCATGAAATCCCAAGCTGCACCACTCTCACCTCAATTCCCAACCCGTTCTCCTTATACTTAAAAGCTATACTAAAAGCTAGACCGCCAAACACCGAACCTCTTCAGCTCAACCATTTAGTCGTGAAGCCCTTTAGCGGTGCATTCCAACCGAAAGATACTTTTCAAATAAGCTATATCCATACTAAGGGCCTATTTGTTTCAGCTTTGGATTCTCTAAAAGCTGATTCTGAATTGTGGTTATAGAGAAGCTGATTCTCCAAAAGCTAGAATCCAAAAGCACATATGAAGTGGATTGTGGATTCTAATGTATATGGGTGGGCTGGATTGTGAGAATCGGATTCTAGAATTAGGCTGTTTGTTTCTGATTCTGCTTTTGGGGCCAGAATCCAGAATGAAAAGCTAAAACAAACAGGGCCTAAATAGGGCTAAAAGATGATCGACCCACTTTGCTCTCTCTTGTCCCAGTCCTTGCTCTATAGTCTCTCTCTTTCAGCGCCCATGCATCCCAATCGTTGGATCTATCACCACTCAACTCTATCACACCGTAGTTGCCATCCAGTCACCCCATGCCACCATCACCACCAACTCCTAATTGTCGCCCTGTCAGGCTGTCTCTCTACCACTCAGATACACCATTCTTCGTGCTCCTACTCAACGCCCTATCCTCCCTCTATAGCCTTGGAAGGTGTTGGAGATATGCCCTAGAGGCAATCATATATATGATTATATTTCCTTATGTTCATGATTTATTACCTTGTTTGTCGGGACCCGAATTCACAATCCGGAAACCCTCTGTGTTTTCAGCACTAGTCCTAGGATTAGTAGCTAGTGCTCACAGTTAACAAAGATGAATATCACAATCATACACAACGGAATAATAAATAAAGAATTCATCTTTTAATATAACATGTTGAACAACCTTAAGGTCAACTTACAATTGTGAAGCCTAGATGGCTTCAACTCAGAGTAAAACGAACAGCAGCAGAACGAAGAGCGTTGGTGAATCCCATCAATATGCCACAGGCAACTGACAAGGTTCAACTCCTAGATATTCGCCTGCTCGTGGAACTTCTCCTCCTTCGAAGTTGTAGTCATCTTCTCATCTGATGATTTGTTGTTTGCAAGGGGGGTGAGTACACACTGTACTCAACAAGTCATGCATAGAATGCAGTTCTATTACTACATGCATGGCTTATTCCAAAGGAATGGTTGAATATTTTTTTTGCAATAAAGCAGCATCCACAAATTATCATAGTAGATTGAAAAGCAGTAAAATAAGTAATATCAATAATAAATTTCACAATCATTCTCAAGTAAAGCATTTCTCATCCTTAACCAATTTCCATATCACATGGTCCACAATCCCAACCACATTTTTATCAAAATCTAACCCTTGACTGTAATCACCGAGCAATGCTCAATACCGTGAGCACGGCTATTCGAATAGGTTGTACACTCTGCAGAGGTTATACACTTTACCCACAAGATATAATCAACTCACCACGTCAGCCGTGAATCGCCATACAAGAGTATGCGAATGAGTGATCATAACAAAGCCTTTCTAAAGGTTCATCTGAACTCAGTACTGCCCGCTAAGGATTCAACACTGAAGGGATACACCTCCACAACAGGGCCCCCCTCTTGCGCCTATGAGTTTTACCACCCGTACACCCGGGACTCACTCCACCTCGACAGTACTAGAGAATAGACTCCCCAATTTAATCAGCTAGGTCCGTCCCATACCGGAACTTGTGATTGTATGAATGACTCAGTTCAAATTCTTGCAAGGTTAAGTCCGTAGTTGACCGAGGCAAGACTAACCAAAAGTTCATCACATCAACATGTCATAAAACCAAATGCGACCGCCCAATTGCCACTCTTGGCCCACCGGAAACAATCTTGCCACTTGCCTCAGTCTAAATCACTTTCCCACCCTAGTCCTTTACCATGCACCACGTGCCATCATCAACTCAATAACACATGCCACATTCCCAAAAACACGTTCCATATCTCATTAAGTCAATATTAACTTTAATTTTCCAAAATCATGACAAATCTACGTGGCAGGGCTAAGCACACTACATACGGTCTAATCAACCTATGTTGGCAAATTATTAATGTCCAACTATTAATCCACAATCTAGGGTGACAAAGGATTCACGGCCTACAATTATATACGACAAGGTGGCATACAGCAACTAGGCATTTAACTAATCCCAGAATTTATTCAAAACCAATTCTATTAAATTAGCATGCAATAGTTTGAATCAATATAATTTTTAAAAGTAGGTTCAACATGGTCAAAGCATGACTTGCCTGGCCCTTGCAATTTTTATTATTCTTTACTCTTTATCTTCGATCCTTGATCCTCGATCTTCAATCTCCGCTTGCTTGATCCTCAGCTCCTTCGAGCGACTTCCGGCAACGCGTCTAACGATAAACAAACACGATTACAACAAAACTCAAAAAGGCAAATCAAGTAAACTCCAAATTAAGAACGAATAGCATTGGGCACAACGGCGTAGATGAAATTAGGAACTTGAATGGATTAGGTCGATGATTAGACAAAGAGAAACGACTTTCGGAAAATACACGAAGAGAAAGATTAATAATCGAAAGAAGGAATGATATTCCGAAGAATATTTCTTCCGAAGTTATTATCTTGATTGGATAGCCGATGATATATGCACTCTCGATCTATAGATCGGGTCCACGATGTTACGTTAGTTCGCCATGAACTAAGCAGATGCTCGAGGTTGACTTTCGTTGATCGAACGACACAGTCAACCAAAAGGAAGATAGACTGATAGGCTAGGTCTGGCACAAGAATATGACATATGGCTAATGGTCTATCGACCAAGACCACGAATGAATTCTAGGTTAATGGCAGATTAGATTTTCAAGGATAAGACAAGGACGGATGGGATCGACATCCACTACGGTTCGATCCGAAGGTTATTCTTATATCGGGGACGGGACTCGACGACGATGAGGTGGTGATGACAGGTTTTACGAGGCTGAACTCAACGTGATGGGCTAGATCACAATAAGGCGATAGAAAAGGTAATGACATCACATTAGGCCTTCCACTTGCATGCACCCATGCGATGACAGCGATACGATGAGAGCAAAGCGTTAACGGTAGAGCGTTAACGGTGGAACGTTAACGGCGAACGTTAACGGCGGAATGTTAACGATGGAACGTCAATGATGAATATGAAGTGTTAACAGCGGAACGATTCAAGGATGGATACACTTGACATAGGGTAGAACGATAGGATTGGCTCTGCGATTAAAGGTTACCAAAGATGGTGAACCGAAATGCGCACCGATACGAAGGGCTAGGCCAAAAGACGACGGGTAGATACTAGAATATGGCTTTGACGCAACCGGGGATCAAATGAACTTCTCTGATGGGCAAAACAGGGGATAATGATCTACTGGACACTGGCCTGGCCACGACAAATCAAAATGGTTGGCGGCACAAGACGACGCATGGCGGTGGCAAAAAGGCAGCGGTAACGAATATTAAACTTTTCGGAGGATGGAACAGCAAAGGGAAAGTGAGCACCACGTAGAACGTGACGAGACGAACTCAACGGTATAGCCAGATTTGGAAGCAACCCAACGGACAGATCACAAACTGTCGACGAACGACTACCGGAGCCAATAGATCAAACTGCCACAACTATTAAGGTACTGTATGAAACCTAACCAAATTTTACATAGAGCTATCTGGGATCATTTCACACAATATGACGTGAATGGATCTGAGTTTTATTTTCTGAATCAACGGGGAACGCTCGATGAAGTTTTCTGCCGTTGGAACGCAGTCTGATCGGGAAAGATTGATTTTTCTGCACAAATCCCGCAAGCAAAACCTTGAGTTAGATGAGCACCGCGAAGAGGACATCAAGATGAGTCTACAGAAAAAGATTCATGATCAAATTCACAAAAACAAAGGAGAACGAACAGAAACAATATTTGAGATTGGAACGGCCATAACTTTTGATTCCGCAGATGAAACTGCATCAAATTTGGAGAGGAGATAGATGGTACCATGGGGCATGAGGTGAAGCAGTTGGATCTCATAAAAACTCACCCAGCTGGTGAGGAACGTGATGCTAAAACCGACCGACGTGGGGTGGGCGCGGCGACGTGCGAGGATGCCCATGGGAACGATGGGCAGCGACGGGGATGACCGGAGGGGCAGCGAGGACGACGGTCGACGCGACCAAAAACCGTTCGGATGACATGGTGCCCGAAAACATGACAAAACGTGGAATTTTCCCAAACTAGCGAGAGCACGGCGTAGAGCAAGATCATACTAGGCTATATCTAGAAGGAATTTGATTGAGAATTACCAGTTTGGGAGGAATCGATGACGAACGGAGTCCGATTGTAACGAATCTAACGAAATTCTGGCATGCGATTCTTGACGAAACCTGGATTTTCTTGAGGGGTTATGATCTACACACTAATGCGCACAAGATGACGTGAACGGAAGTCAATTTTCCTTACCGGATCAAAAGATGGCACGGTGATGCCAATGGAGGACGTCCGGCGACCGTTTCTTCGAATTTTGGAAGGGCAACTGTTCTGGAACTGGAGGGCAAGGGTGAGCACCGTGTTGGGGAGACAGAGACACATTTTGGGTAGTCACACACGTTGAGGGAAGGAGAAACGGAAGAGTTGTGGCTTAAACAAGAAACGACAAAGAATTGATTGTAACGACCGTTTCACTTGATTTCAGAGGGGGTAATTGTAGGGGAATTGAAGTCCTTGATGACATAGTCATTTTGCAACTGACCTCACTTGATTTCGTTGAGAATTGCAAAAGATATGAGTATTTGAATATGAGGCTAGACATGAGTAACTTTGTTCATAGGATTGGGAGGTTAAAGACGATGAATAGTGCTAAATCAAAAGCGAGTGAGATAAAATAAATAATAAGCTCCAAAAATGCCAGAAAAGATCCTAAAAATCTTAAAGGATAAAATGGAACCCAATAAAATTGGTTTCGCTGATTTTGGATGAATTTTGGAATTTAAATAGTTTTAGGATGAGAATAATAGATTTGATGAAAGCGCGAGGATAAAATACCAAAGAGATTCTATAAATCTTGGAACAATTTCCAAAAATATTATAGAATATTTGGAACCTAATGCAATGGGTTTCTAGATTTTTGGAGTATTTTGGAACTCGGGTGAAGAGTATTTTGGAACTCGGGTGAAATTTCGAATAAGGACTGAAATTTGAAATTTTGACTTTGCGGACGGAAAAGGATTGAACTCCAATTTCAGAAGGATATGGATACCAGGTTAATTAGAACACTGAGGAAAATCTAAATTTTGAATTTAATAAATTTTAAATTAGTTTTAGGCAAAAGACTGAAATTGAGGATGTTACATGTTTTTTGAATAATGTTAGAGAACGTGGAGTTGGATTGACCCACCTTGAGACACTACAAGAACATTGTAATCTTACTTATCATCAGTTGGTCTCATATACAATGTCCATGCTTTATCTTTAGACTTGAGGTTGACATATATACTCAAGATGTGAAATGACTCATTTAGGAGTTGCCAAATGCTACTCTGTAACTAGGTAGTTATAAAATTGGCTTTTGGGTTTGCTGTGAAGTATGCTACGAGACATGATCGATTAAGATGGGATTTACCCCTGTATACAATAGGAGAGATATCTATAGACCTATTAAGTGGTTAGATTTCGGAAATGTATGCCTATGCTACTCATGGTTAAATGGTTAACCACTTGAGGATTCCAAGTCACGTAATTGAGAAAGAGTGGTTGAGCTAACTAAACAAGGATAGCACATACTCACCTTGATTTTGACCAATATCATGAGACAAAGGAAAATACATATAACTAAGTGTTGTTAAGGTTTGTCTAATGTAATCTTTACATATACTCAGGAGTCAGCACGTCTTATTAGGGACCGCTAACGATTAATGGTCGAGTAAGTGTACTCATGTCATGTCCAAGTATATGTGAACTTATAGGGTCATATGCTTAAAGGCTTGGGACTTAATTGGATGGTGATCCAAATTCTAATAGGCTTCGAATTCCTAATGGACCTCTAATGTAGAGACCCATTGTGAGGCGTTTATATAAAGGGAGGGGTGGTAGTTTTAGGGTGAAGAGACACCATAAGAATTCATAATTTTCAAAATCGTAGCCACCACACCTTCTTTGCTCAAAATCGCGCAGTTGGGACTAGCACTCTGGCGCGTGGTGTCCCTGCCCCATATGTGTCGATATCTTAGAGGTGTTGTTACGAAGCTTCAATGCTACGATGATTTGCAACCTATGATGGCGACGAGGATGATCCGTGATCTGTGATAGTCACGAGGAGCTGTTAGAGGAAGTGCGAGGCTAGTATAACTACAACCGCACCAATGCGCTATATTGACTCTACTTCCACTACGGGTCTACGTGTCTAATGGTAATTCCGTAATTTATAACTTGCATTGGTTTCTTGGATATGTGATAGAAATTTTTTAATTTAGGTTAGAGTAGTCTACCCTTTCCCTTTCAGAAGGTGTACTGCGAATGCATGCTGGTGAGCATGTCAGCCACGGCCGTGTAAGAGCGGCTGTCTTCCTCACCCACCACGGCGTCGTGGGCTCGCCTCGCAGACGGGAAACTCCGGCATGGCCCTCCGTGGTTCTGCAGGGTTGGCGGCACACACAAAGGACAAGAAGTGCATCATCAAAATCGAAGTGCTTTAACGCATCTGGCAGTGCTCCTGCCTTTTCGTTCAAAAAAAAATCGAAGTGCTTTAAGTGTAAGATGAACTAACCATATTTGGAGTTTATCCATACAACATTTGAGCCTCACAGCTGAACAGAGCTTCACTTCTCCTCCTATCTTACTCTTCTTCTTGTTATGTATGCTGTGTAACGCTTTCTCAAGAGCAGCAACAACAATCGGAGCAACCGAGGCTTGGGGTGAAAGCGGGTGGAATACGGACGGATATTGTTCTTATCATGTCTTTAACCCATTTTTTTATTCAGAACCAAATACGGATATGAATCTGGATTATTTAGGATACAGACATGAGACAGATACCTGATGTATTCGGGGTCAAAAGCTGATAAAGATATATATTTGTATAATGCATACACAGACACACTAACACACACACATATATATTAAATCAAATCATATATGACTATAATAGCAAATTATATATCAACCAAACCCATATATATATATATATATTAAATCAAATCATATATGACTATAATAGCAAATTATATATCAACCAAACCCAATAGGCATCATAGAAAGAATACATTACTTAAGGATCAATAGAACCCACTAATTGTCCAGATAAATAGGTTGCCATGGAAAACATATAATAAATAGGTTGAGCTTTGCCGGATATCCGAATTGAAAAAGAATCTAATATTTGGGTCCCATCCCGTATTTGCTGAATATTAACTGCTTAGAATCTGATCCCAAATCCGGATTCAACTATCCGGATCTCATTCTGGATTTAGCCAGATAGTCAAATCTCTTTTGAATCCGGTCCCAATTGGATCTAATTTTGGATCAAATGGGAAATATCCAACCCGTTTTCAGCACTAACAGAGACAAAGAGGAGAGGCTAGGGTTTTTGATTGCTCTCTTCTCTCCTAAGAAGGCACTTCAACAGTTGATCAAGAAACAAATCTACAGGCCACACAGCACTGGGCAAGTACTTCATTTGGGTTCCTCTATCACCTCCTTGTGAAGGGAGAAAACCCATTCTTCACGGAGCTGCCGACAACAACCAAAAAAAACCTTATCAGTGTCGAAGATGTCATCACTGTCAATCGTCGGAAAAATTAGTCCAGTGACACTCAATTCGTTGGTTTTTAGTGATGTGTCTATGACATGTAGGTCCATCTGAGTGTATGACAGTAGGTCAAGGTGTTATAAAGTGAATCACGAATTTTAAAGAGTGTTGTTGGCGCCAATCTCCCCTCAATCGCCTGGCACAAATCTTGGAGCTAATCGTATGACTAGAAATTTTTGGATGCTTCCACAAAGACCCATAGGGCTTGCTTGGGAGCTCTGGAAATTTCTCACTTGTAATGAAAAAACACCTTGTAATTTCCAATGAAATCAAAATCCCCCGTATGTCACTGTTTCGGGAAAAAGATTTGTACAAGTGCCCTCTCAAAAAGAAGAAAATAAACCAGAATTTCAGATCAAGGGTTCTTTATCATTTCATCAGAATTAGTGCGTCCATTGCGTTATTCATCAAAATTTCAGGTCAAAACATGAAAGTGCTCAATAACAATCCAAGAATGAAGTGTACAGCATAACAAATCAACTCATTGCTACAATCAATAGATATCAAGAACTGGTTCTTCTACATGATTAGGATGAATCGAGAACCGATTTCTCCATAATATTGCAGATAGAGGTGGGACTTGGTCGCCTCGCTTCAGATGCGCCCGAGCCCGGCCGTGCTTCCAGCCCACGTGAACGGGCCAGCACGCCCGGTCATTTCTTCGCGGGCCGACCAGCATGGACGACAAAAATCAGGCCCGGCACGGCCCAAAGGCACGCTGGCTATCATAGGTCAAGCCGACCGAACACTCAAGACCGGAGAGAACGCAACATACTAAATATTTTTTAATAAATTCATAAGTTGCTCAAATGAAAAAGTTGTCTACATAAAAAGATGTGTCTCAAAATTCTCTACAACTTTCATGTAGAGTATAAATTCATATGAGCAAAAGAAGACCCTGAAAAATGCAGATTACCGAGAGATGTCGCGTCGGTCCGAAACTATACAACGCACTAAATATTTTTTTATAAATTCATACGTTGCTCAAATGGAAAAGTTATCTACATAAAAAAGATGTGTCTCGAAATTCTCTACAACTTTCATGTAGAGTATAAATTCATATGAGCAAAGAAAGACACTGAAAAATGCAGATTACCGAGAGATGTCGCGTCGGTCCGAAACTACACAGCGCACTAAATATTTTTTTATAAATTCATACGTTACTCAAATGGAAAAGTTGTCTACATGAAAAAGATGTGCCTTGAAATTCTCTACAACTTTCATGTAGAGTATAAATTCATATGAGAAAAAAAGACCCTGAAAAATATAAATTACAGATTCGGTTCGGCTTACCAAGCACGCCCATATAAATGGCCGTGTGCGGTGGCCCATCGTGCTGCTGCAGGTTTTAGGCCCGACCTGGCACGCCATTCGGCTGCGCAGTCCGCCCATTTTTTTTTTTCTTCGGGTCGTGCTTCGGCCCATTTTTTTTCATGTCAGGTCGTGCTGGCCCACTAAGGCCCGATCCAATTCCCAGGTCTAATTGCAGAGATATACTCTATAGGGACCTGTCCCGCTGTTGGAGATGGGTGCGCCGCAATCGCCTAGGTCCCCGATGAGCTCGCTGCCATCGCCTAGGGTTGGAGAGCTTGTTGCCGCCACCAATAGGCTGGGGTGCCATCTCCAATGAGCTCGCTCTCACGTCTATGGTTCCTCGCATCCATGATGTGACTTGAGTCACGAGTGGTGATGCGAGCTTGATATTTGTCGGAAAGAAGGTCGTCTCTACAGTAGATATTTTTTTAATGACATGCTTCTATGTATTTTA
>JAYEVE010000179.1:0-23017 GCA_036346375.1 Guadua angustifolia
GTACCTAGAGTTTTGTAAGATTTGTATGGAAATAATATTGTTGCTACAAATTTCCTGTGATGAAAAAAGAAACCATGTAAGGAGATTTGTGTAAAATTCCTGCATTGCAAGTCTGCAACATACTAGATATGGTAGCGTGCTATTGCACGCCGTACTGTGTAGACGTGAAAACGCGCGATGCTGTGCCGGCGAAAAAATTCGACCCAAATTTTTCTGCAAAAAATACGTAATTCCAGTTTATTGTGTCGAAAGAACCAGTGCCCGTACTGAATTTGCGGAATTACGGGGTATTTTTTGCAAAATAACTGACGAAAGGACCTGCTCGTGATCTCTAGAAATATCTCTTTCGGCGAATTAATTGGAAAATATTGGAGACCGAGCTGGAAACCCGAGGTGAGAAAATAGTCTAGAGGAAAAACAGCGAAAAATTATCAGAGACGACAACATCCTTTTGTCGAGCCTAATACTCTACGCGTTCACCGTGTAACAATACATGTTTAAAAAAATACCAGAGATCGAGCTGGAAAATCGAGCCGGGGAAAAAAGTCTAGAGATAGAGCTGCACACATAGAGGAAAAACGGCGAAAAATTATCAGAGACGACAACCTCCTTTTGTCGAGCCTAATACTCTACGCGTTCACCGTGTAACAATACATGTTTAAAAAAATACCAGAGATCGAGCTGGGGAAAAAGTCTAGAGACAGAGCTGCACACATATTTCTAGCGATGAAAATATTTTTTCCGGGAAAAACGAAGAAAGGACCTAAATGTAAGGAGCAAGGACCTGTTTGTTACGTTTTTGGACCTATCCGCTATCCCGAAAAACAAGAAAAGGGCTTGCTCGTGATTTGAATTAAACGTGGGTTTTTTCGTAAAATAGCGTGCGAGGGACCCAAACGTGAATTGGAAAAAAATTCTTCTCCTCACAAAAAATCGCGGAGGACCTATTCGTAATTCCCAGGGACCTATCCGCAATTTCAAGAAACACAAGGGGCTTTTCGCAAAAACAGCAAGGGTGACACCTGGAAGCCCTCTCCTCTCGGCAATTCCAGGCGCCATATAATGGTTAATATGCACAAACCGGCTAGAATGCTCTATGGTGACAGTAACATGTAGCGATGATCGTCTCTCTCGTGATGGAGCAGCCACCTTCGTCGTCGCTGTCACAGCATAGGCTCCGTCCAGATATAGCCGCCACCGCCTAGTCTGCCGCGATCCGAGAGGAGATGATGGAATAATCCATGTTTGCCCCCTGCAAATGCCTCCATACGCCGTCCTCATTGGCTCCAAGTATTCGTCCCTCCAACCTCAGCTTGTTTGCTCTCCGATTTTTCTGTATGCGTAGGAGGAACGACTAGTCTGTGGCCTTGGTGCCACATGAAGGCCCACGGCCCCTTTGTCCAAGCCCAGTTGCAAGCCTGCCCAAGCTCAGGCCCAATACAATTAATTAACAGCCAATTAATGACACCCATCTTCTCACGACGATATCAATGACATCCAAAGATACGGCCTAGTTTAAAGTAGTATCATTGAAAACAAGATGACCATCTAGTTTTAATTCACTGTACTAGCCGGGACAATGTATCAAGCAAATTAAGAAGACATTATATGTATGGATGCATTAGATAATACAAATTAATTAAATAGGGGAGAATCAACTCGATCTCCAAGATGTTTGCCGATGCTAGCTCCTACCTTCTGCCTCTCTATATATAACAAGGTCTAAAGGAGAATATACATATCGTCTAATCATAATAATAAGAGTTAGAAACACAAGAGAATTGAACAATTGAGAACCCCCTAGCTAGCTAGCCTGATCTCAACTTCTCGATCATGGCAAAGGATACCTGCAGCTGCAGGTTTATGTTCCTGGCGGCACTTGTCTTCCTGGCTATGCTTTCCCCATCCTGCCAAGCACAAGGTAATAATAGTATTTACATCCACAGAATAAATTTTCAGTTGATTTAATTTCTGTATACATATATACATACGCATGTACTAATTAAGTTAACATGATCTACTGCATATGCATTTGCATTTGCATAGCCGACGATTACTGCCACGCGATTGTGTCGTGCGACGAGACGACGTGCCTCGAATACTGCCAGAAGCAGGGGTTCAACAATCCTTGAACGTACTGCAAGCTGGGCCAGTACTACCCCATCTGCTGCTGCCGTCGGCAAAGCATCACCAGCAGCAAGGACGTGCTCATATCCAAATGATTCATGTTCTTTCTTTCTTTCTTTTGTTGAGAAAGATCATATCCAAATTGATGATTTCGACCCACATCGATCCTACCTCTTAATTGCATCTTTATATCTTCTGTAATAGTAATCGTGAACAACAAGTACATGTGTGTGCATCTGAATGTATGATGCGTGCATATTCAGTGGACTGTATGATGATATTGCTCTCTATAAAATTTTTAATTGGTGAGCCATTGCCTTTTACTATTAACTCTATGTAAAATGCATGCATGGGACTATGAGAGTGAAGCTCAGCTCAGCTCTTAAGAATATTCGGCAGCTAACCTTTAAAAGAAAACAAATACGCGACAATTTTTCCAGTCGAATTTAAGCAGAGTTTTCATCCATTTTTTAAAAAATAAACCACCTGCAAACACTCCTGAAGCAAGACATAGATGGGCCAGGCCCATTAAGAGGCCAGCCTTGTCAAAATGAGCCCCAGTATGGTCAAAATCAGCAGAGTTGTCTCAAAGAAGACATGGACGAGAGACCAACCATGGTTAGGACGGTGGACGAACTTAAGCTAGCAAAATTACAAGTCAGTGTAGCCCAAGTTATGGGTAATTAATTAAGGTCATATAGATCCAAATGTACCCTTAATTATGCTTGTAATATTGTATAATCTAATTTCCTTCGACGTGAGATTTATCAATCTGTTGGCAGTATCATATAATGCCACTTTATTTCGAGGATTGCTCGCTAGGCAATTACTATTTCCTCAAATATGCCCGCTATAGGATGTGGCTCCGTTTGTACGGAGGGTGCCTTGTAATAAGATTTATATGGAAATAATACAATTGCGACAAAATTCCTGTGATGAAAAAAGAAACCATGTGAGGAGGTTTCTGTAAAATTCCTATGTCGTAAGTCTGCAACATATACACACACCGGCTAGAATGTTCTATGGTGATAGTGTAGCCTGTAGCCATGATCGTCTACCGGACAGTTTCTTTTAGATGGCACGGTACCTGCAGGGAGAGGCACCTGAAAGTTGTCTCTCTCATTGCGGAGCAGCGGCCGTCGTTCCACGAACAAATTCAAACTTGGGCATATTGATATATTTCAATATTCTTTCCTGTTGGCTATAACTATTAACTATACTTATAACTTATCTATTAAAGCCGAAAAAATTAGAGACAAACCAGCTGTGCCACGTCTCACACTTTTTTTGTGTGAAAAGGCTCTCTACAAATGTCTAAATTGCGTTTAGGTCCTTCCACAGGTTATTTTTCAAAATAGGCCCTGTGGTTTCGTATATTCACGGACGGATTCTCCACCGGTTATTTTTGTAAAAATAGAAATTACATCTAGAGTTAAAGCCGAAGAAATTAGAGACCAACCAGCTGTGCCACGTGTCACACTTTTTTTGTGAAAAGGCTCTCTACAAATTTCTAAATTGCGTTTAGGCCCTTCCACAGGTTATTTTTCAAAAGAAGCCCTATGGTTTCGTATATTCGCGGATGGATCCTCCACCAGTTATTTTTGTAAAAATAGAAATTACATCCAGTTCCTTCTGCCTATAATTTTGCAAAAAAGACTTATAGTTCCGTGTATTCGTGAATGGGCCCGTGATGGTTGTTTTTCCAAAAAAAAAGGAGGCCCAGTGGCAACGCAAATTCACTGTCAGCTCCTAACCAGCCTATTTTTTTACAAAACCCTTCCAGAAAATAAAAATTACGTTAAGATCCTTCTATCGTGTTTTTTTTCCAAAAAAAACCAATGAACCAAATTTCGCACCTAGCGGCGTAGCGCGAGATCCTACCTAGTGTACTCTCTTTAAAGGTAAAGGAAATGGAGGCCATTCAGAGCGCCACCTCAGCGAGTTCAGGGAAACGCTCTTAGAAATCCGAAATTACGTAGAGATCCTCCCACTAGCTATTTTGCCAAAACAATCTCATGGTTCTGCAGATTTGCAGTTAGGTCCAGACCAAGCCATTTCACAAACATATCCTCCCATTTCCAGAAAATTGAGACCAGCCCGGCCAGGCCTGTTTTGCAAAAATGACCCTGTGGTTTACCAAATTCGTGCAAGGGTTCGGACCGAGCCTGTTGGCGCCGAAAAATGTGACGACGGATTTGTCGGCTCAAACACATGAGAACACCGGGTTTAGATTGGTCGTGTTGTGCTAACTGATTTGATCCTGCAATCGTTAAGATAGAAAATATATGCTCAAAATCGACCAACTGCGTTGATCGACAAGGATCTAAACAGCTACCAGAAGCTGATTAAATCAAAGGTAACGATAAATCTAAACAGTCAATTAGGCTGGTTATATGGTAAAAGATAGATTTTTTCGTAAA
Source organism: Guadua angustifolia (assembly GCA_036346375.1). NCBI lineage: Eukaryota > Viridiplantae > Streptophyta > Magnoliopsida > Poales > Poaceae > Guadua > Guadua angustifolia. The sequence goes on from JAYEVE010000179.1 coordinate 4,548, forward strand.
AAGCAATGCATAACAAGATCAGAGAAAATCATACTTGACGTAATCGAGGATGACCAATAATCGGCGATGTGCAACTTTATTGATCAAAATTGAATTACAGGAGAGATTCTAAATTACAGAGCAACTCCTAGTTGACAAGAAAGTACATAAAAAGTAGATGCGAGTTGTTTGATTGATTGGAGTTGTCCTTTTTGTTTGCCTTTAACTATCTTTTATAGTTTATTTGCCGATCGCATCATTCTCCAATGCGTTGTCAACCAAGATCTATATCAGCCTTTATTAGGACAAAATTTCTTTCTATGAATCAATATCGGTCATAATTCTATCTTTATCTTAACTTTTCTTTTCTTGACCGATATCGGCAAAAAATATCCTTTTTATCCTTAGCCTAACAAATTGACTATGCCTTGTCAAATTCTGGTGCAAACAGAGCCCTTTAAAAAAAACTCCTCACTGTTCTGGAAATTTGTGCCGATGTTGTTATTGCCAAATGGATACTCTATCAAAATTCACCCAACGCGGCGGAGCGCGTGGATCTACCTAGTTGGTCTTAAAGCCAAAGAAACTTACTAAAGGACAATGTAGGTAAAAGATTGCAAGTCTGATTGCAAGAATACTCTACTTCACACAGTAGAATCCTCATATTCTATTATGAATGATGATTTCCATCAGATCGTAAACCAAAATCTGAAGTTGCGGATTTTCAGGATCTAGCTGTGCGTACTAACTTTTGACTGGCTGTTCTTTCTTTGTTGAGATGGAAATCAACTTTCTTCTGAAAAGGGCCAGGTATAGTTTGCACGCATGCAAAACTTCATGTAAGGTAAAAAGTGTTGTAAAACATCGAAGAACGCCAACGAACAATCCACTAATAGTAGATACAATCACGAGAACAAGAACAATAGACATACAATATAGGGGTGGAATTCTCTCTCGCTTTATTGATTCAATCTTTTACAATGAGGGGGCACCCGATATATATAGCGGTGTGAGAGACAGTTCGGATTCGAATACATTAGGAAGAGATAGAGTCCTAACTATATTTGGTTTAGGTTTCCTTATCTCACAACACTCCCCCTTGGTCGAATACCGCGTAATGCATATGTCTCGTTAAAAACTCCACTAAAAAACCTAGTGAGAAAAAGGAGATGGAGAAAAGAGCACATCGCACTCGCATGTTATGTTGCACTAGTTGCCTCATTAAAACCTTTATGTGAGAAAACTTCAGGAAAACTCACAAAGGGAAAAAGAATACAACTTATTACCTTCAGGGTTTTATTAGGATCTTCAGGATCGCAATAAGGGTTATGGTTTAAGGGTTTTCTCCCCCTGAACTATGCATCTCTCTAAGTCTTCTGATTCCAATGCCTTTAACATATCTTTGAAATGTGGATTTAGGCAAGGACTTAGTGAATAAATCTGCAAGATTTTCACATGACTTAGTTTGTAAGATTTTTATCTCACCACTCTTCTGGAGTTCGTGAGGATAGAATAACTTAGGAGCAATATGCTTCATGATGTTGCTCTTTACATAACCCAATTGCATTTGTGCAACAAAAGCAGAATTATCTTCATAGATAATTGTGGGGGTATCGATGGTGTTAAGGCCACATGACTTCTGGATATGGCTAATCACACGTCGCAGCCAAACACATTCACGTGAGGCTTCATACAGGGCTATAATCTCTGAGTGGTTGGTAGAAGTTGCTACGAGGTCATTTACAAGCCCGTCAGAAACAAATTTGTACCGCAGAGAAACACAAAAAACCAGTCTGAGATTTGGCACTGTGGGGATCAGACAGATAGCCAGCATCTGTATATCCCACCATGGTCAAGTCTTGGTTCTTCTAGAAAAACAATCCAAAATCTTGAGTACCTTGGAGATATCTGAGTACAGTCTTTACACCAGCCCAATGTCTTCTGGTTGGAGCTGAACTATTTCTTGCTAGCAAATTCACTGCGAATGTAATATCAGGCCTTGTGCAGTTCGCAAGGCACATGAGTGCTCCAATAGCACTTAAATATGGGACTTCAGGTCCTAAGACTTCCTCATCTTCCATCCTCGGTCTGAAAAGGGTCTTTATCCACTTCAAGGGATCTTACGACCATGGGGGTTTTCAAGGGATGTGATTTATCCATATTAAACCTTTCCAATACTTTCCGGGTATAGGACAACTGGTGAACAATAATTCCTTCTGGGAGATATTCTAACTGCAGGCCTAAGCAAAATTTGGTTTTACCCAAATCTTTCATCTCAAACTCTATCGTGAGGTAAGCACTTGCTTCCTTTATCTCCTCCTATGGTTCCGATGATGTTCAGATCATCGACATACACTGAGATGATACTGAATTCATTCTGGGATTTCTTTATGAACACACAGGGACAATCATCATTATTAGAGTATCCCTTCTTCAGGAGGAACTCACTAATCCGGTTATACCACAATATTCTTCCCGACTGTTTTAATCCGTATAGCAACCTCTGCAGTTTGACGCTATACATGTTGCGATTATTAGGATCCGGGACTTTTATTCCTTCAGGGACTTTCATATAAATGTCCGAATCCAGTGACCCATATAAATATGCGGTCACCACATCCATCAACTGCATTTCTAAATTTAAGCTAGCTGCCATTGATATTAGATATTGGAACGTTATTCCACTCAACACAGGAGAATAGGTTTCATCGTAATCGATGCCGGGTCTCTGCGTGAACCCTTGTGCTACAAGCCTCGCTTTTTACATCTCACCTGTAAGTTCAAGCGCCTTTGGTTTTGGTGATTGATGTAGATTAATGCTTAATCTTTGTTTAATAACAAACCTAATCTTTATGAGACTAACATGTTTATTGAGTTTATATTTAGTAGTCTCATATTTGGATGAAAAATAGAAAACCCAAGGTATGTATGCGTATTCTTTCTAGTATAAATTGCATACTTTGGATTCAAGTTAAATGTCCCCATTATATTAACCACAAAATATGCATCATGTTTCCCAATCCATATATTACATGGATGCACATATCTAGGGGGAGTTTGTAATTTAACTTGAAGGTTTCTTTGTATTGATCTATTCTTTATTGACACATACAAGGATCAAGACATAGAAACTAAATCCTTGAGTATATATTTGAATTGCCTAGTTATAGTATACTCATGGTAATATAGGATATACTCCAATATAATCAAATTGAATATGTGCATATTATCTCCAAGTCAATTATATCTATGCACATATACATGTGGGGTTTATTCTATAGTTGATGGCTTAGAGTAATGATCATTTCCATATAGCCTACACATTATGGATCATTACTTTTCATCAACATGAGTATATGAAAACTTTCGTAGCTAATATATAATTGAGTTCATTTGTCTTATTAATCACTAAAGAACATTTCATCATGTGTTGATGGTGTTCCTTGATTAATTAAGGACAAATGAATAGTTCTTAAGTATAATGAAGCATGTGTTGCATTATTGTACGTAAGACATACTTAAATCATTTATTTTGATTTGGGTTGTGCTCAAGTGATCAAATGTATCCATTATGTGTTAATGGAGTGCAAGAGATAATTGAGACAACCATGCATCCTGGACTAACGATTTTCATAAGTTATGATTGAGTTAGGTTAAGTCCAAGGATGGTTGAGATGATGAAAATGGGACAAGGACGGCATCATGAGGTGATGGGCGTCAAGAGTAGATCCCAAAGACAAAGAAGAGTCGAGTGATGATCCCGGAGGAGCGTATGACTGAAGATCTTAAAGACCCCAAAGGGGATTGCTTATGTGCGGCGGCTCAAAGTATAACTAGATAGGCTAAGGACTTTCTAGTCTTTGAGTCTAGTTTTTATCGCCGTACTATTAAGAGGGGTTGAGTCCTAGTTTGAGCTTCATCATGTGTTGATGATCTTAATCCCGTGTTCACTCGAGCTCAAATCTTATTTGGATTTGGTTTTTGTATAAGAGTTAACCATTTGGCATGTGTTGCGAATGGGTTAAGCTTATGCTTGGTTGTTGTTGCTTTATGCTCGGATTTGCATGTGTTGCAAAGAAGAAGAGCAAGTGTATTTGGTTTTCGCATAATGCTTTGATTTGCATGTGTTGCAAATAAGATAAGCTATATGCGTTGGCTTTTGCGTGAAGTTCACTTTTGCATGTGTTGCAATTGTTGAAGCTTCATATTTTGGTTTTTCTTTGTAAAACAAATCTTTCTTAAATCAAAGTGTTGCTTAGAGCTAAGTTTTGCATGTGTTGCAAAAGGAGAGAGTTCAAGCATGATTTGGTATTTGTGTGGTTGTATGGTGCTAGAGGCTTGCATGTGTTGCAAGTAGAGAGCTCATACGTGTGATTTGGTTTTGGTATGGTTGCATGGAACTAGAGAATTGTATGTGTTGCAATTAGAGAGTTCATGCACCTTAATTTGGTGTTGCTTGGAGCTAGACTTTTGCATGTGTTGCAAAGAGTAGTGCTCAAGCATGAAATATGTTTAATGTATTATTTGCAAGTTCGTTGTGCGAATAAACTGAGGTTTATGAGTCCGGAATCACGAGAGCATGTGAGTAGGGCTTGCAACGGGTGTTTGCAAGTTGACTGGGTCTCGTGTTGACCTTCACATGGCTAGGGGGATTAATCTCATAAACTCAAGTTTTGTTTGCTTAATACATTTTGCAAATAGATCTTGAGTTGATTGTGAATTGTGTTTTCGCAATTTGGTTGAAATTCTTTGAGCATGAGCTAGTTTGGTGCAAATGTGTTTTGCACAAGTGTATGATCATGTGTTGATCATCTAAATGGCTCAAGGAATAGTGTTTGGTTCTTTGGAGAAAAGATCACTTGAAATACCGGACTTGGAGTCAGTGGGGTCGGTGCGGCCGGACTCCCTCCGGTGCGACCGGGCCCTCTCCGGTGCGATTTTTCCAGAAGGTGTGTTTTTCGCCCTGATTGAGGGCGGTGCGACCGGATGTCCTCCGGTCATACCGGTGAGCGGTATGACCGGACCCTCTCCGGTCACACCGGCCGTGTTAACGGTCACTTTTTCGACCGTTGCTCTGTGAGGGCCGGTCGGACCGGGCTGAGTCCGGTCGGACGGGGAAATGCTGATTTGGCCCGATTTTACCCCCAAACGGCTAGTTTTCTTTGGTGGGGTATAAATAGACCCCTTGGGGGGCTTGGGCAGGTGGTTGGTGCTGTGTAGGAGATGTGTGCATGTGTTGCTCTTCTCTATTTGCTTCTTGAACTAAAGAGTGAGCCCTAATTGCATGTGTTGCAATTAGGTAGTGGTTTGAGAGCCTCTTGTGTATGTGGTGCACTTGAGGGTGGCCTAGGTGCATGTGTTGCACTAGGTGATCACCGGAAACGCATTCGTTGTGCTAGGTGAAGTTCAAGCGAAGGATTCGGCTTGTTACTCTTGGAGGTTGCCGACTCCTAGACGGCATAGAGCATTGTGCGTGGGAGCTCTCAAGGTTGTGAGAAGCCCCGACAAAAGTTTGTGAAGGTTCGGGTTGAGCCTACGCGAAAGCGTGAAAAACCACATCTAGTGGAATCGAGGCGGGTGCTCAAGTGAGGAGCCGGTCCAAGGGTTTGGGCTTGCCTCAACGTGGACTAGGGGAGACCGGCAAGTCTCCGAACACCACGAAAAAACATCGGTTGTCTCTTGTCTCATTTATATTCAAGCATTTTCATTATCGCTATATTATTGATTGCTTGATCGTATTAGAATTGCTTAGTATTGCTTGTTTGTTCAACCTAGCAATTCTTTTGTAGAGACATAATTTAGATAGTGCACTAGTGGCCCTAGTTGATTTAGGCCTTAATTGTCAAAACTTAGTTTATCGCTTCCGCATTATCTTTGATTAGGTTTTGACATAGGGGTTGATTAGAGTGAATTATTTTAAAGAGCGATTAATCTTGTAAAACGCCTATTCACCCCCGCTCTAGGCGCATCCTCGATCTTACATCACCACCTGGGTATTTACATTTCTCTTCTAGATGAAAAACCCATTTGATTCTGCAGGGAATCACTTTAGGAAATATTCAGTCAACAGAACAAAAAATTTTCCTCTTATTAAGCAAGCGCTGCCTGAATTGCTTCTTTTGTTTGACCCTATCTGAGCGCTTCTGGCACTCTGCCATGGACTTTGGATCTGGATCCAGTTTTTACAATTTTAGAGGCAAATATATGTCGACAATTGTAGTCTTTTCTTTTATTTATTTCTGCTGCATCACTTCGGGGATATATTTATATAAATTTCTTCCAGCTCCTCGTGATTTCCCATAACGACGGAGTCTGGGTGTTCTGACTTCCCAGCGTGGAATTGTGCGTGCAAATATACGCTGGATTATCATCTTCAGGATGGATCACTTTAGGGATGTTACCATCTCCAGGATGGTTCACTTCAAGGATTTTCTCAACATCAGGTTGAGCTTCTTCCACTGTTATGGGTAGTGTTCTCCTTTGTTCGGTTCTCTACTTCTGCGGACGTCTCCGTGGAATTGAGTCCCGTACACCTGGAGGCCTCCCCCTCTTCTTATCATGAGAGTCAAGAGTAGGTTCAATATCCTTCTAGGGTATCTCCACTTTTTCAGGTGCATATACTTTAGGTATATGAGATCTTTCACTCCCTTATGACCAGTGAAGGCATTTGGCAGATTATTAGCTTATTTATTTCAGATTTATTATCCTTGAACTTCAAGTTCGGTCTGTCTAGTGCGTGGGTCTAAGGACTAGGCATTCTGAAATGTGGTACTTATCTCCCCCTAATGCCGAAAAATGCCCCTAGTATAATCAGCGTACCATGCCATGTACAGATCCCCTGTCATAGGCTCTAGGTATTTTAATATATGACGGAGATTCATAACCTACATGGATCCTCAACTGCTGGTGAGGTCCTATGGTTGTACGCTGTGGTGGAGAGATTGGCATGTATACAGCACAGCCAGATTTTCGCAGATGGGAAATACTTAATTCTTTTCCACGTACTATCTGCAATGGGAAAATTTCGTAATATGCAGTTGGTCTTGAATTATTACCGCAGTATGCAGCACTGCGTGGCCCCAACAACTGGTGGGAAGCCAATTATTCTGCAAGAGCGGCCAAGCAATAAGTTTTTATTCTCTTAATTAATGACTCTGCAAGGCCATTTTTTTATATTATGGCCAGCAGAATTATTTATTATTCTTCTCATCATATTCAACCCAGGATGACCCAGACGATCATGCCAGATCTTAAATATTTCTAGGTTTTTAACTATGGTTTTCATCGCAACATAAACTTCTGGTTTTCATTGCAACATAAACTTCTGGTTTTCATTGCAACATAAATATCATAGCATGATTAAATAAATTTTTTAGGAAAAACACACTTTATTAAATTTGATTGATAATCGCTCAACAGGAGCGTAGACTATTGCTCATCCAAGAACACAAAGACTAAGCTGATAAATGAGGCTCTTAAGGAGTCTCTAAAGGATAATACGACATCGACTCTAAAAGAAAAACTGGGAGACTACTCCATGTCTCCATATAAATCATTTATATCATCCTCCTGGGACTTGACTTTATTCTTCTGGAATTCTTTCAACTCATCCCCAATAAGATCATCCTCTTCCATAGGAGTATCACCATAACCAAGGAGGCCCTTCTTAAATTCTTCTGTGGGGTCGGAGGCTTGATCATCATCCAACTCCATTTTATTTTCAACAACAGGTTGAGAAGTGAAGTGCACCTCCGCCTTATTCCCTTGAGTCTTCTGGAATCTCCCAGTGGATTTCATGTACAACTCTACCAAATACTTTGAGGTGCGACATGTACGTGACCAATGACCAGTACATCCACACTTATAGCATGGTTGTTTAGGATCAGCAGCATTATTTGTTGGTCCTTTTGTGAGACCCCGTTCGGATGAACAAGAATCTCCATGTGTATACCGTACTAGTCCCTGGATCAGTAGCTAGCACACACATGTTTACAACAACGATATGACAACCAGACATGATATTTATAACCTACATAAGATTAATTATACAGAGTACATTACAGCACTTAGAAACATTAATAGAGTTGCAACAACACGACAGCGGAAAAACCAAATCCCAGGTGGATTGCCCCTAACAACCCGCAGGCATCAGACTGGGGAAAACTCCTAGAAGAAAAAGTCGTCGTCAAACTGCCCACGTCCTGACTGAAAGAACTCGTCGTTTGGCAATACTGAATCTTCATCTTCTGAGACAGTATGCAAAGCAAGATTTGAGTACATTGGTACTCAGCAAGACTTGATAACAAATGCAATTAAATAATCATGCAGGCTTAAACAAGGACATGCTCTAGTTATTTTGCAGTTGCTAAAAACAGTAAAGCATAAGCTAGTATTAGATTGCAATTCGCATTTAAAAACAATTGTGAAAGAATAAGTAATTTACAGAAAGTAAATACAGTTGCACAACCAGTCTACTCGACTGATAGCCATACATGTCGATTCCTTTGGACATAAAACAGTTGCTAAAACCAGTTTCAAACCGAAACTCCAGTTTTCAGAAAATAACAAAGTCTAACATTGGAATGACTTCACCAAGTGCCCATAACCGTGGGCGCGGCTAATTAATTAGATTTTAAACTCTGCAGAGGTGTACAACTTTACCCACAAGGAATGATCCACCCTTTTTGCTAGGCCATACGATACACTTCCTTTGGTGTACCGGCAAGGCGATCATACATAGCCGTTACATTATTTAGACATGACTTTGATCCAGCCCGGGACGTTAACCCCCGCCGTAGAAACAGAAACACACACACAAGCCGTGGATCCACTTTCACACACAACACAACGTTTCTGAACACGGCAAGGCGTACACTGTTGCACCGATTATGCATTTACCCACACGAACTGTGTGGAAGCCCCTAACAAGCAATCCAAACCGGAATGCCTCTGCAAGCTCCCGCCTACCAATGAGCAAAGCCATGTCTAAACAACTTAATAAGCTAAGGCTGTCCCATACCAGCCCTCGTGGTTGCACGAAAATCTTGGATCAATAGCGTCCCATTGCTCGGTCCTTAATGTGACGTGGGCGACACTCCACCCTACACTACGTGCAGATCCTTTTTGCACCTCCGGCTATTGCCAATAGTCGCCCACATCCAAATCATAATTTTTGTTTGAGTTTTTAGTAAACTAACAGCAACCTTTTCAAATGGCAGTTGGTTGAATAAACAGTTTGAAGATGAACCATTTTGACGTTGAGCATGGCTAAGCAGATATAATATCTAATGCATATACCCGCAGTGACATTAGTTTATGTCTAAACCATACGTACGGTTACAAGGTTCACATGCCATACAGATTAAAGGAAATCCATATTTACACAGGGATAACTATATGTTCTACCCAATATAGCTGTTTTTACGGAGAATTACTCGCATGCATAATACAATTGCAAAAACAACATATCGTAGGTGAATTATTGGGCTCAACATGATCAAGGATTTGCTTGCCTTGCTCAGCACTGTCAGGCTCAAATTCAGGATCAACTGCAGGATCGTCCTCCTCGCCCGGCTCGTCAACGTCTACACGTCGCAAGACAAGGCAGAAAATAATTAACAGCAAGTAAAAAGGGCAAAAAGAAAATTGATAGTAAAAATGAATATAACTCCACACACAGAACAGAGTTGCTTATTATGAATTTATTTTCTTTATTATACGAATTCAAGATGCTAAAATTATTTAAGATCATAATGATTTAATCAATTCAGGCCTAATCAGATTCTTACCCCTTGTTAATGGATTCAGATTCAAAGCAACATTTTAATAAGATTTTAGTTATTGACAGCAATCTCATTGCTAGAATATATATATGAATCTTCATATATATGTATACTAGCATATGTGTGATTATGCATGCAAGAGTGTGCATGAATAACCAGAAGTTCAATTAAGTTCAATGTTGTCATTGACTCATCTAATTTTGTATTTTTATAACTTCTGATCATATCTTTTCTACTTTAATTAAGCAAACATTCATTCTTAACCATTCATGTGACATGTTTTCCCTTGACTATTTATTAAACTACTGGAGTATCTTCACTTAAATATCATTACTTTACATTTTTAAGCTGTTAACAGTATCAAGATTTCATAGAAATTCATTTTTCTTCATTTTACCTAAAGTCAAAATCATTAATTTCCTAAGACATAAAGCTTTTCTCATGTATTTCATTTACTAAAATTCACACAGTAATTCTTCTAGAAATATTTTTGCATATTCTAATTCTACTGGATTTTACATGAATTTTAAAATTTATTTCACTCGAATTGGACCAACGGTTCAAAAGATATTCAAACTTGAATATTCACGGTTACGAAAATCCCTCAAAATAAAAACTTTCCAAAAATGGAAAATACGTTTTCTCCTGGAGAAAGCGCCTTCCCTTTTTGGCTAAAGCCGACTCGGTCACTGGCGCTGGGACTCGCAGGTCAGCGACGAAAAACAGGGGACTCCGGTTTTGAGCTCACCACCGGCGAACGACGGTCGGAGCTGTGGAATGGGTGGCACCTACGGCTACAGCGCGACACGAGGAACACGTTGGTGGTACTCATTCGACTCGGGACGGCCGGGAGCAGGGTCGCCCACACGCACAGGGGGCGGCAGCCACTGGTCTCCGGCGAGGGCTCAACTCCGGCGGACCATTGGCTCGATCGGGTACACGTTAAGCATCAGTGGGACGGGGGGGGTTCGGTTTCACCTGGAAACGGCGCCGGAGAAGAAGCGACGAAGCCCGCCCACGGTGCGCCTGAGCCGGAGAAGATGACCGGCGAAATCGGTGAACTACAGGCAAAAAGATTCAAATTGAAGCTCGGTCAGGGCATTAGGATGCACGGCGAAGCTCTGGGTTAGGTTGATTTCGTGGCTCACCTCTTGCTCGGCTTGATCGTTATTTCCCCCCTTTTCCCCTGGGCTCTCTGCGAATAATGGCGAAGAAGAAGAAAAGCCAGGAGCCAGCCTGAGAACTGGCGAAGGAAAAAGGGGAAGTGTGCTAGTGTGGCTACGGGTTGGCTTTGTAGACGCTTTGGCGGACTATGGAGGCTGGGACGCGCATTGGCAATCGCTAGCTTCGACATTAGGAAGGACGGGAGCAGGCGGAAAAAGGTAATGGCGAAGCTTGGTGCGAACGACTCTTGGCCGGCTGTGCGACGAGCAGGTGAAGATGATGCAGGGGAACGACCGAGAGGCGAATGGATTCATTGAATCGAGTTGGCTGGATTGGTGCTTCGGGAGAGTTCCTCTGCGATGCACCGCTCAGCCGAACGGCAATTGGGGAAGAAGAGCCTGGTAGGTGGGCCTGGGGCCACTGTCAGCCGCTGAAGATTTCTCCATTGCGCCAGCAAAACGGGACAGGATTTCAGGTTGGCCCACAAGCCAGTGACGGTCAAAAGGAGAACAAAGTGGTTGGCTGCATTTTCTCCCTCTCTCCCTGGTTTTTGTTAGTGGTCAAATGGAGGTAGAAACTGGTAAAAATTTTTGACTGAGGTCTCCAACAGCATTTACCCCTCTGGTAAAAATTTGGGATTAAATCAAGTTACCAAAAATTTATAAATATTCTTTCAATAATGGCTATTTAAATCTCTAGTCTCTGTCTTCGATTTTTATTTGAATCCAAATGAAGCCTATCATTTTTTATATTTTGTTTTTCTATTGGATTTGGACTAAATATACCTTTGTAAAATTTTTAGCTCAAATACTTGAGTCATTATTTAATTAAAATTCTGACATTGAAATTTTCATTTTCCCAAGCTTTTGGGTTTTCAGATTTTAATAATTCTCAAACCATTTTATTAATTTATTATATTTTTACTATGTGTAGATATAGTAATGAGGTTCTTTTATAAATTTTCTCAACTCCATTTCCTATTCCAATATTTTGCACAAATTCTGACAATGCATTATTTGGGAATAAAAATTGTTGTTCTATTTTTCTTCCTCATTTTCTCATGCATAAATTTTATTTGATAATTAAAATAGCTTATTTACATGTTCAGAATTCTCCTAATAAATTTTCTAGATTTTTTTGCTTTTTGCTTCTTTGCCTTTTCTTCTTTGCATTCTTTATTTGACTTTTATTGCAACTCAAAACACAAAAGAATTCATAAAACTCCAAATAAAATCAAAGGCATTATGAACAAGCTGAAAATATTCATATTCAAATTTATATATGATATTTTACTGTTCCTAAATTTCTGGGCTGTTACACCTTTCTACTGCAGTGACCTGGTCCATTTTCTTTTGTTTTCCACTAGGATTTACCTCTTCCTTTATGATTTTTGTCATTCTTCCATTTATCCCCTTTCTGTCTTTGACCCTTTCTGCGGCCTCGGCTATTGCTAGCTTGCTGATCATTTGCATGTGCTTCAGGCAATGCATGACTCCCACTAGGTAGGACTTGATGATTCTCAATTAGAAGTTCATCATGCTTTTCTGCTTCTAGCAGAATGCATATCAGCTCAGAGTACTTCTAGCGATACTGTTGCTGCAGTATCCTCATGTTGGGGTGGAATGTGCACAAAGTCTTGTCAAATTTTTTTCAGCTTTTGTGATTTTCTGGTCACAAAATGCTAGTTTTGCAACAATCTTGTGCATGGCAGAGTTATACGCTGCCACTGACTTAAAATCTTGGAAGCGTAGGAGTGTCCATTCATGTTGTGCTTCTGGCAGCAGAACGGATCTTTGCTGGTTATATCGTTCCTTCAGAGAATTCCATAGAGCCAGCGGGTCCTCCTCCATCATATATTCGGCCTTCAGGTCCGCATGGAGATGGTGCCTCAGGAAGTGCAAAGCTGCGCACTTAGCAGTTTCAGGGAGAGCCGGAGCACCAGCTTCAGGCTGTGAAATTGTGGCTCCAAGAGATCGGGCTGTCAAGTTAATCATGGCATCCATTGCCCAAGTGAGATAATTGCTGCCATTCAGGGCAAGCACAGCAAATTCTTTCTTTGCGATGTCAGACATATCCTATATGCAAACAAACAGGGATTTTACTTCAGGTAAAATATTGTTTTGCATCATTAATATTGAATCAGTAAAGTATGGTCTATATCTATTCAATAGATAATTATCACGGATTTTCCAAGATTTTCCTAGCATTTTTCATAATTTCCTGCTAATTATTAAGCATTTTCCAGAATTACCAATTAACAGGTGAATAAATTTCAACGTGAAATAATCCTGACATGATGGAAATAGAATCTTATGGGGCTCTTATTGGTTGGGTATGAAATCATGTAATGAATGCCTCCGTCAACATGACTCTTGGCCAGGTCAACCCGCTCAGAGGGCTCACATGACGGAGGGAGCACTTCCCGATTTCGGACGCCAATTAAGAAACCTAGCCTCATGGGTGTTTTCCTTAGACACCAATTGTCATGTATCTGTTCCTTCAAAACTGAAATAAAAAACCCAACCACTTATGTCTTTAAGGTCAAAACCGATTTGGTAGTTCGATTATTTCCATATTTTTCTAGCATTTTCTGTTAATTACCAAGCAATTTTCAGAATTACTTAAATAACAGAAAAATAAATTTCAGCACATATAAACATGGCATAAAACTAAAAAATAAACCCGGATCATGGAATTTCCAATGCTAATATAAATTTTCCAACTTTTACGGAAGCCCATATAAATAGAAATCTATTTTCTAGATTTTATCATCAATTTTTTTAATTATGTATTGACTGGCCGAACATCATAATTAGCCTGGTCCAAAAGACCTACTCAAACGCATTGCTTTGCTAATTGGCCCGAGCAGCCAAATTGGCCCAAAATCCTGCTCAGCCGACTAGTCCATCAGCCCATATATGCTCTTGGCCCAAGAAACCAGTGGAACCCTAGCCGCCGAAAAGGCTTCAGAGTTCAGACGCCGCCAGTCATACGCACGCGAGGGATACCGAGGCCGAATCGGTGATGCGAGGCGCGGAGTCAGCGACGGTGTCGGTGCGGCCAGGCGCGGAGCGACTGGCGAGGCGCAAGGCTGCCGGGCAGCTGAGGCGCGGCGGTCTATCTGCGGGCAAACGGCGGCCGCGGGAGGAAACCGGCGGCAATCGGCGCGAAGCGTCCGGCGGGCGAGTTTCGAGCTCAAGCGGCCGCGGTGGTGTCGGTGCGGCTGGGCTGCAGTGGCGCGACGGTCTAGCTGCGGGCAGACGGCGGCCACGGCAGGAAACTGGTAGTGATCGGCGCACGCGAAGGAGCCGACATCGCTGTTGACGCATGAGGCCATTGCTGAGCGCTTCGGGCGTGCGGCGCGAGGCGTCACCGTCACCTATGGATGCCTCTGCTTCGGGCGAGGACACCACGCGGCGGCCGGGAGGAGCCGGGTGGCCACTGGGCGGAACCCACGCGGCGGGTGGCGCAACGCAAGGGCGGCAGGCTCGACGGCGGCACGGTTGGGCGCAACTTCGGGCGCGGCAGCTCGGCTTTGGCGCGGCGAGACCAGCGGCCAGGCGTTGTCGGTTCGACTTCAGGCGCGGCGGGTCCAGCGACAGCGGGCGACACCGTACGGGCCGACGTTCGGTGGAGCCAAGCCGGCGCTTCGGGCGCGCGACGGAGGCCATCGCCGTGTCAGCTGGACGGGCAAGACTGGGTCGGCAGCAATATTTTTTTTTCGATCTTTGATGATAAACAGTACCTTAGATCTCTGTACCGCCATGATTTAATCGCGTAGGATAGATTCGGGTAGGACTTTTCGGCAATTCGAGTAGATGCCGGCGTAATGGCGAGTTGTTGCAGATCGGATCGGACGATCAATCGCCGGTAGTAGTCGTTCGTTCGTCGTCGACGATCCTCCTCTTTGCGGTAGAGACTCGTGCTGATAACGTGTTGTAAAACGTCGAAGAACGCCAACGAACAATCACCAATAGACGCCAACGAACAATCATCAATAGTAGATACAATCATGAGAGCAAGAACAACAGACACACAATATAGGGGTGGAATTCTCTCTCGCTTTATTGATTTAATCTTTTACAATGAGGGGGCACCCGATATATATAGCGGTGTGAGAGACAGTTCGGATTCGATCACATTAGAAAGAGATAGAGTCCTAACTATATTTGATTTAGGTTTTCTTATCTCACAACAAAAGGTAGACTTTTTATTTCATGAGTTTCTTAACGACTAATCGTTTGTTTGAGACGGTTCTTCATCACGGTAACTACGCTTGCTTGGCACTATTTCTAATCAATGTCCTATATACTTTTTGAATTTAGAATCATATCATATCATACTATATATTAAAGATGAAAGGATTCACAGCCTGGGAGCACTGCCACGTCGCGCTGCTCCCCTCACGCGGCCAGCTCGGCTCGTTGCGATCACAGCGTTGTACTCAGTATATCTCTGTCCACATCGCTCCGCGCGCGTCGCCGCTCGCGGGCAACCGAGGCAGCACGCACTCACGCGCCTAGGGATGGCAAAAATACCAATGGGTCCGGGTCCTGATCCAAATTTGGACCCACAGGTATATTATTTCGGGTCCGGGTCCGGGTCCAGGTTTGGGTCTGGGTCTCATTTTGGACCCGTGTGTACCCAGACCCGGACTCGTTACTAGAGAAGGTGAGGTAAGCTTAAATAGATTAGTACGCATCCTTATCACAAGTCACTATAGTTCAATAGAAGGAACCCTGTGATTGAATTAAGAGGTCTTGTGTTCAAGCCCCATTCTAACCCTTTTTTCATTTTATTTGAATACGTCATGCATGCTGTGCTTCCAAAAAAAAAACCTCATGCATGAAAGTCTGTCTAGACTACAGAAAGTTTAGACAGCACGCGCAGCTTTGTGTGTCGTGTATAATTCAATCTCTCTAAGATTCAGAACTGAACGAACATAATGATGATCGCTCTGTCGCTGCTGCCATATGGTCTGCAGATTGGTAACGGGTCTGGGTACCCGTTCATGTCTAGATACCCATTGGGTCCGGGTCCGGTAGAGGCGTATCTAGAAAATTGGAAGGAGGGGGGTTAAGACTAAGACATCGAAAACCTAAAAGACAACTATGTTCAAAGTTTACAAACATTTGTTTAACAGTCACATATAATGTAAGTGTATAACAATACAAAAGATAAGAGAATTGAGAGACTACTAGACTGGTACTGGATTGTTTTATTAGGCTTATTTGAGAGGGGGTATAAGAGGCTTGCTGGGCTGGGTCCGGGTCTGAGTTTGGACCCGTGACTGACTTCAGGTCCGGGTCCGGGTCCAAACTTCGGGTCTCAGGTCCGGGTCTACGGAGGCTGGATCCGGAGGTACCCGGATCCGTTGCCATCACTACACGTGCCGGCAGTCGGGCGCTCGTGCACGGCCAAGCGTGGATCGCATATTTGGCAGCAGGACGCATTCTCTCCTCTTCTTCATGCTTCGCATTTCTTTTTCTTCGCCCATAATTTTCTAGTATTAATTAATTAGACCAGATCAACTTCTCAAAACAAAGAAATGATAGCACCTAGTTTGAATATGTAGGTTCGGGCAGCCCATCTTCATTAGAAAAAGCAGAAAAGGCTCGACAAGGACAAGGAAGGCCACATCTTTAATTGTATTCTTTTTCGAGGTATCCTCTTCAGCCTATGTGTTTCACTTTCTCTAGTCTTGCGATATATGTTTCATGGCTTTTTTTGCTATAGTTTGGTGCTTTATTTCTTTTTTATTTATTTTCTGTTTTTGTACAGAATGAGCCTTCCTTCAGTCACAAGGAGAAGCACAATCGTTGTCTACTTGTTGTTTAGGTGCTACATTTGTTCAGCTAATAGAATCGCTGGGTTTTGTTCTGTTATCAGCTGCAGTGGCATTCTCTACATATCTGGCACCAGATATTATTCTTTTTTGTGCCCGTTTAGGTTAATTCTTTTTTGTTCTTGCGATTACATGCTACAACGTGTTGAATTGTTTTCTGGGAGGTGCTTCCGTGCAGCACTTTTTGAAAATTGTATAAATATTAAAGCATAAATAAACGATAGATGATAACTATTTATCCCTCTGCTTGTTTCAAGATTTATGCAACTTACATTAGAGGATGATACATAAAAGCATCAAAAGCTGAATTTGTTCGGTCACTATTGCAGTATTGCATTATGGTGCTGCGTAGTGATCCACAAAAATTTGACCAACGGTCAAGGTCTCCAATGTGAAAGCACATGTCGGAAGATAGCACACATATGAAGCCACTAAATCAAGGTCCGAGTGATCGGTCAGAAGCAGTGTACCGCATAAATGGATACGGCGATTAGTCGGCTGATTAATAGATATGGCAGGCAAAATGTACCGCATGAATGGATAGGAAGGACATTAATGCTTTACATAGTGTAATCATGATCAGGCGTATTAGTCAATTTAGTCGGCCGTTTCCGTTTAATGGGCCGCGTAAAACCTCAGGCTGTCCCCGAAACCAACTTGGCCAATAGAGCTGTCACACCCAAAGCGCTGCTGCATTCAGAACAGGGAACTTGATCGATTCTCCTGGGTTACTGTGGGGTGTCTTGTATTTGGATGCCTAACCCAATTTCTCCATCTGGTTTCGATCTATTCACATAAGGCTAGCTAAAAGAAAGTCACGTACGACAATAAAAGAAAAAGAAATAGAGCTATGGAAAAAAGAGAAAGCTAAAACATGCAATGGACGGACGACGAGAACTATCTGTGGATCAGGGAGAAATTTTTACTAGGCCCTGGTCCAGTTCATCTAGCAAATCTATGCCACGGAGAGGAACGAGTACTTCACGGCCATCGGGTGCAACAGTACCCTGACGTTCCTCCAGGGCAGGAACAACTGGAGCTACTTATCCGGCAGCGTCACGACGTTCGTGACACTACTACAGAATAGGTCATCACTGTCGGTTCGTCCACGCCATTACTGCCGGTTATGGGCGCCGGCAGTGATTGGTCGGCAGTGATACGCGGGGTTATCACTGCCGGCTCAGAACCGGCGATGATAATATATATCACTGCGGTTCATTATACAACCGCAATGATATTGAATATCTCGCCGGTTTACACTAGCATCCGGCAATGATACTCAACTATCTCTGCCGGTTCAACCTAGAATCCGGCAGTGATATATGTATATCTCTGCCGGCTTATACGACGAACCGACAGTGATCTGTGTATATCACTGCCGGTTCCTAGACGAACCGGCAGTGACAACCGAATTCTGAAACAGGTTCAAATTCAATACATATGAGGACTTACAAAAACTCTTTTTTGTAAGTCCTCATATGTATTGAATTTGAACCTGCAATTTTATACATAGGTAGAGTAATCTATGAAGTACATCTACAAAATTTTTCAGAGTTTTCGTGACTTTTATTAGTTGGTGTGCACGATGTGTACACGGGAAGGCCTGTGTGCACATGATATGTTGCCTTCAAATATATAGTATATGAAGCGTCGTTAGATCATAATTAAAATATATTAAAGCATCACAATATTTAGTTTTT
>JAYEVE010001107.1:0-46343 GCA_036346375.1 Guadua angustifolia
AAGTGTTGTCGGTCTTGTTGGAGCTTCTTTGGATCGATTTCGCTCGATGTTAATTTCTTTCATATCGGGATCCGAACAAGTGGATTTCATGAAAGTTTGCCCGGCGAAGCACTCAGAACACACGGATTGGCCTCTTAAGTGTTGTCGGTCTTGTTGGAGCTTCTTTGATCGATTCGCTCGATGTTAATTTCTTTCATATCGGGATCCGAACAAGTGGATTTCATGAAAGTTTGCCCGAAGCGAAGCACTCAGAAGACACACGGATTGGCCTCTTAAGTGTTGTCGGTCTTGTTGGAGCTTCTTTGGTCGATTTCGCTCGATGTTAATTTCTTTCATATCGGGATCCGAACAAGTGGATTTCATGAAAGTTTGCCCGAAGCGAAGCACTCAGAAACACACGGATTGGCCTCTTAAGTGTTGTCGGTCTTGTTGGAGCTTCTTTCGGTCGATTTCGCTCGATGTTAATTTCTTTCATATCGGGATCGAACAAGTGGATTTCATGAAAGTTTGCCCGAAGCGAAGCACTCGAAGACACACACGGATTGGCCTCTTAAGTGTTGTCGGTCTTGTTGGAGCTTCTTTGGATCGATTTCGCTCGATGTTAATTTCTTTCATATCGGGATCCGAACAAGTGGATTTCATGAAAGTTTGCCCGGCGAAGCACTCGAAGACACACGGATTGGCCTCTTAAGTGTTGTCGGTCTTGTTGGAGCTTCTTTCGGTCGATTTCGCTCGATGTTAATTTCTTTCATATCGGGATCGAACAAGTGGATTTCATGAAAGTTTGCCGAAGCGAAGCACTCAGAAGACACACACGGATTGGCCTCTTAAGTGTTGTCGGTCTTGTTGGAGCTTCTTTGGTCGATTTCGCTCGATGTTAATTTCTTTCATATCGGGATCCGAACAAGTGGATTTCATGAAAGTTTGCCGGCGAAGCACTCAGAAGACACACGGATTGGCCTCTTAAGTGTTGTCGGTCTTGTTGGAGCTTCTTTGGTCGATTCGCTCGATGTTAATTTCTTTCATATCGGGATCGAACAAGTGGATTTCATGAAAGTTTGCCCGGCGAAGCACTCAGAACACACGGATTGGCCTCTTAAGTGTTGTCGGTCTTGTTGGAGCTTCTTTGGTCGATTTCGCTCGATGTTAATTTCTTTCATATCGGGATCGAACAAGTGGATTTCATGAAAGTTTGCCCGGCGAAGCACTCGAAGACACCGGATTGGCCTCTTAAGTGTTGTCGGTCTTGTTGGAGCTTCTTTCGATCGATTTCGCTCGATGTTAATTTCTTTCATATCGGGATCCGTACAAGTGGATTTCATGAAAGTTTGCCCCGAAGCGAAGCACTCCGAAGACACACGGATTGGCCTCTTAAGTGTTGTCGGTCTTGTTGGAGCTTCTTTCGGTCGATTTCGCTCTGATGTTAATTTCTTTCATATCGGGATCCGAACAAGTGGATTTCATGAAAGTTTGCCCGAAGCGAAGCACTCAGAAGACACACGGATTGGCCTCTTAAGTGTTGTCGGTCTTGTTGGAGCTTCTTTGATCGATTTCGCTCGATGTTAATTTCTTTCATATCGGGATCCGAACAAGTGGATTTCATGAAAGTTTGCCCGGCGAAGCACTCAGAAGACACACGGATTGGCCTCTTAAGTGTTGTCGGTCTTGTTGGAGCTTCTTTGGTCGATTTCGCTCGATGTTAATTTCTTTCATATCGGGATCCGAACAAGTGGATTTCATAAAAGTTTGCCCCGAGGCGAAGCACTCCGAAGACACACCGGATTGGCCTCTTAAGTGTTGTCGGTCTTGTTGGAGCTTCTTTCGGTCGACTTCGCTCTGATGTTAATTTCTTTCATATTGGGATCCGAACAGGTGGATTTCATAAAAGTTTGCCCCGAGGCGAAGCACTCAGAGACACACGGATTGGCCTCTTAAGTGTTGTCGGTCTTGTTGGAGCTTCTTTGGTCGATTTCGCTCTGATGTTAATTTCTTTCATATCGGGATCCGAACAAGTGGATTTCATGAAAGTTTGCCCGAAGCGAAGCACTCCGAAGACACACGGATTGGCCTCTTAAGTGTTGTCGGTCTTGTTGGAGCTTCTTTCGATCGATTTCGCTCTGATGTTAATTTCTTTCATATCGGGATCCGAACAAGTGGATTTCATGAAAGTTTGCCCGAAGCGAAGCACTCAGAACACACGGATTGGCCTCTTAAGTGTTGTCGGTCTTGTTGGAGCTTCTTTGGTCGATTTCGCTCGATGTTAATTTCTTTCATATCGGGATCGAACAAGTGGATTTCATGAAAGTTTGCCCGAAGCGAAACACTCAGAAGACACACGGATTGGCCTCTTAAGTGTTGTCGGTCTTGTTGGAGCTTCTTTCGATCGATTTCGCGCTCGATGTTAATTTCTTTCAAATCGGGATCCGAACAAGTGGATTTCATGAAAGTTTGCCCGAAGCGAAGCACTCGAAGACACACGGATTGGCCTCTTAAGTGTTGTCGGTCTTGTTGGAGCTTCTTTGATCGATTTCGCTCGATGTTAATTTCTTTCATATCGGGATCCGAACAAGTGGATTTCATGAAAGTTTGCCCGGCGAAGCACTCAGAAGACACACGGATTGGCCTCTTAAGTGTTGTCGGTCTTGTTGGAGCTTCTTTGGTCGATTTCGCTCGATGTTAATTTCTTTCATATCGGGATCGAACAAGTGGATTTCATGAAAGTTTGCCCGAAGCGAAGCACTCAGAAGACACACGGATTGGCCTCTTAAGTGTTGTCGGTCTTGTTGGAGCTTCTTTGATCGATTTCGCTCGATGTTAATTTCTTTCATATCGGGATCGAACAAGTGGATTTCATGAAAGTTTGCCCGGCGAAGCACTCGAAGACACACGGATTGGCCTCTTAAGTGTTGTCGGTCTTGTTGGAGCTTCTTTCGGTCGATTTCGCTCGATGTTAATTTCTTTCATATCGGGATCGAACAAGTGGATTTCATGAAAGTTTGCCCGGCGAAGCACTCAGAACACACGGATTGGCCTCTTAAGTGTTGTCGGTCTTGTTGGAGCTTCTTTGGTCGATTTCGCTCGATGTTAATTTCTTTCATATCGGGATCGAACAAGTGGATTTCATGAAAGTTTGCCCGAAGCGAAACACTCGAAGACACACGGATTGGCCTCTTAAGTGTTGTCGGTCTTGTTGGAGCTTCTTCGATCGATTTCGCTCGATGTTAATTTCTTTCAAATCGGGATCCGAACAAGTGGATTTCATGAAAGTTTGCCCGAAGCGAAGCACTCAGAAGACACACGGATTGGCCTCTTAAGTGTTGTCGGTCTTGTTGGAGCTTCTTTGGTCGATTCGCTCGATGTTAATTTCTTTCATATCGGGATCCGAACAAGTGGATTTCATGAAAGTTTGCCCGAAGCGAAGCACTCGAAGACACACGGATTGGCCTCTTAAGTGTTGTCGGTCTTGTTGGAGCTTCTTTGGTCGATTCGCTCGATGTTAATTTCTTTCATATCGGGATCGAACAAGTGGATTTCATGAAAGTTTGCCCGGCGAAGCACTCAGAACACACCGGATTGGCCTCTTAAGTGTTGTCGGTCTTGTTGGAGCTTCTTTGGTCGATTCGCTCGATGTTAATTTCTTTCATATCGGGATCGAACAAGTGGATTTCATGAAAGTTTGCCCGGCGAAGCACTCAGAAGACACGGATTGGCCTCTTAAGTGTTGTCGGTCTTGTTGGAGCTTCTTTGATCGATTTCGCTCGATGTTAATTTCTTTCATATCGGGATCGAACAAGTGGATTTCATGAAAGTTTGCCGAAGCGAAGCACTCGAAGACACACGGATTGGCCTCTTAAGTGTTGTCGGTCTTGTTGGAGCTTCTTTGGTCGATTTCGCTCGATGTTAATTTCTTTCATATCGGGATCCGAACAAGTGGATTTCATGAAAGTTTGCCCGAAGCGAAGCACTCGCGAAGCACACACGGATTGGCCTCTTAAGTGTTGTCGGTCTTGTTGGAGCTTCTTTCGATCGATTCGCTCGATGTTAATTTCTTTCATATCGGGATCGAACAAGTGGATTTCATGAAAGTTTGCCCGAAGCGAAACACTCAGAAGACACGGATTGGCCTCTTAAGTGTTGTCGGTCTTGTTGGAGCTTCTTCGATCGATTTCGCTCTGATGTTAATTTCTTTCAAATCGGGATCCGAACAAGTGGATTTCATGAAAGTTTGCCCCGAAGCGAAGCACTCCGAAGACAAACCGGATTGGCCTCTTAAGTGTTGTCGGTCTAGTTGGAGCTTCTTTCGGTCGATTCGCTCGATGTTAATTTCTTTCATATCGGGATCCGAACAAGTGGATTTCATAAAAGTTTGCCCCGAGGCGAAGCACTCCGAAGACACACTGGATTGGCCTCTTAAGTGTTGTCGGTCTAGTTGGAGCTTCGTTCGGAAGATTTCGCTCTGATGTTAATTTCTTTCATATCGGGATCCGAACAAGTGGATTTCATGAAAGTTTGCCCCGAAGCGAAGCACTCCGAAGACACACCGGATTGGCCTCTTAAGTGTTGTCGGTCTTGTTGGAGCTTCTTTCGGTCGATTCGCTCGATGTTAATTTCTTTCATATCGGGATCGAACAAGTGGATTTCATGAAAGTTTGCCCGGCGAAGCACTCAGAAGACACACGGATTGGCCTCTTAAGTGTTGTCGGTCTTGTTGGAGCTTCTTTGGTCGATTTCGCTCGATGTTAATTTCTTTCATATCGGGATCCGAACAAGTGGATTTCATGAAAGTTTGCCCGAAGCGAAGCACTCGAAGAACACACGGATTGGCCTCTTAAGTGTTGTCGGTCTTGTTGGAGCTTCTTTGGTCGATTTCGCTCGATGTTAATTTCTTTCATATCGGGATCGAACAAGTGGATTTCATGAAAGTTTGCCGAAGCGAAGCACTCAGAAGACACACGGATTGGCCTCTTAAGTGTTGTCGGTCTTGTTGGAGCTTCTTTGGTCGATTTCGCTCGATGTTAATTTCTTTCATATCGGGATCGAACAAGTGGATTTCATGAAAGTTTGCCCGAAGCGAAGCACTCGAAGAACACGGATTGGCCTCTTAAGTGTTGTCGGTCTTGTTGGAGCTTCTTTCGGTCGATTTCGCTCGATGTTAATTTCTTTCATATCGGGATCCGAACAAGTGGATTTCATGAAAGTTTGCCCGGCGAAGCACTCAGAAGACACACGGATTGGCCTCTTAAGTGTTGTCGGTCTTGTTGGAGCTTCTTTGATCGATTTTCGCTCGATGTTAATTTCTTTCATATCGGGATCGAACAAGTGGATTTCATGAAAGTTTGCCCGAAGCGAAGCACTCAGAAGACACACGGATTGGCCTCTTAAGTGTTGTCGGTCTTGTTGGAGCTTCTTTCGATCGATTCGCTCGATGTTAATTTCTTTCATATCGGGATCCGAACAAGTGGATTTCATGAAAGTTTGCCCGAAGCGAAGCACTCAGAAACACACGGATTGGCCTCTTAAGTGTTGTCGGTCTTGTTGGAGCTTCTTTGATCGATTTCGCTCGATGTTAATTTCTTTCATATCGGGATCCGAACAAGTGGATTTCATGAAAGTTTGCCCGAAGCGAAGCACTCAGAAGACACGGATTGGCCTCTTAAGTGTTGTCGGTCTTGTTGGAGCTTCTTTGGTCGATTTCGCTCGATGTTAATTTCTTTCATATCGGGATCGAACAAGTGGATTTCATGAAAGTTTGCCCGAAGCGAAGCACTCAGAAGACACACGGATTGGCCTCTTAAGTGTTGTCGGTCTTGTTGGAGCTTCTTTGATCGATTTCGCTCGATGTTAATTTCTTTCAAATCGGGATCCAAACAAGTGGAATTCATGAAAATTTGCCCCGAAGCGAAGCACTCAGAAGACACACGGATTGGCCTCTTAAGTGTTGTCGGTCTTGTTGGAGCTTCTTCGATCGATTCGCTCGATGTTAATTTCTTTCATATCGGGATCGAACAAGTGGATTTCATGAAAGTTTGCCCGGCGAAGCACTCGAAGACACACGGATTGGCCTCTTAAGTGTTGTCGGTCTTGTTGGAGCTTCTTTGGTCGATTTCGCTCGATGTTAATTTCTTTCATATCGGGATCCGAACAAGTGGATTTCATGAAAGTTTGCCCGAAGCGAAGCACTCAGAAGACACACGGATTGGCCTCTTAAGTGTTGTCGGTCTTGTTGGAGCTTCTTTGGTCGATTTCGCTCGATGTTAATTTCTTTCATATCGGGATCGAACAAGTGGATTTCATGAAAGTTTGCCCGAAGCGAAGCACTCAGAAGACACGGATTGGCCTCTTAAGTGTTGTCGGTCTTGTTGGAGCTTCTTTCGGTCGATTTCGCTCGATGTTAATTTCTTTCATATCGGGATCGAACAAGTGGATTTCATGAAAGTTTGCCCGGCGAAGCACTCGAGACACACGGATTGGCCTCTTAAGTGTTGTCGGTCTTGTTGGAGCTTCTTTGATCGATTTTCGCTCGATGTTAATTTCTTTCATATCGGGATCAGAACAAGTGGATTTCATGAAAGTTTGCCCGGCGAAGCACTCGAAGACACGGATTGGCCTCTTAAGTGTTGTCGGTCTTGTTGGAGCTTCTTTCGGTCGATTTCGCTCGATGTTAATTTCTTTCATATCGGGATCCGAACAAGTGGATTTCATGAAAGTTTGCCCGGCGAAGCACTCAGAAGACACACGGATTGGCCTCTTAAGTGTTGTCGGTCTTGTTGGAGCTTCTTTGATCGATTTCGCTCGATGTTAATTTCTTTCATATCGGGATCCGAACAAGTGGATTTCATGAAAGT
Organism: Guadua angustifolia; assembly: GCA_036346375.1. Lineage (NCBI taxonomy): Eukaryota > Viridiplantae > Streptophyta > Magnoliopsida > Poales > Poaceae > Guadua > Guadua angustifolia. Next base: position 6,846 of record JAYEVE010001107.1, read on the forward strand.
TTGCCGAAGCGAAGCACTCGAAGACACACGGATTGGCCTCTTAAGTGTTGTCGGTCTTGTTGGAGCTTCTTTGGTCGATTCGCTCGATGTTAATTTCTTTCATATCGGGATCGAACAAGTGGATTTCATGAAAGTTTGCCCGAAGCGAAGCACTCAGAAGACACACGGATTGGCCTCTTAAGTGTTGTCGGTCTTGTTGGAGCTTCTTTGATCGATTTCGCTCGATGTTAATTTCTTTCATATCGGGATCCGAACAAGTGGATTTCATGAAAGTTTGCCGGCGAAGCACTCGAAGACACACGGATTGGCCTCTTAAGTGTTGTCGGTCTTGTTGGAGCTTCTTTGATCGATTCGCTCGATGTTAATTTCTTTCATATCGGGATCGAACAAGTGGATTTCATGAAAGTTTGCCGAAGCGAAGCACTCAGAAGACACACGGATTGGCCTCTTAAGTGTTGTCGGTCTTGTTGGAGCTTCTTTGGTCGATTTCGCTCGATGTTAATTTCTTTCATATCGGGATCGAACAAGTGGATTTCATGAAAGTTTGCCCGAAGCGAAGCACTCAGAAGACACGGATTGGCCTCTTAAGTGTTGTCGGTCTTGTTGGAGCTTCTTTGGTCGATTTCGCTCGATGTTAATTTCTTTCATATCGGGATCGAACAAGTGGATTTCATGAAAGTTTGCCCGAAGCGAAGCACTCAGAACACACGGATTGGCCTCTTAAGTGTTGTCGGTCTTGTTGGAGCTTCTTTGATCGATTTCGCTCGATGTTAATTTCTTTCATATCGGGATCCGAACAAGTGGATTTCATGAAAGTTTGCCCGAAGCGAAGCACTCAGAACACACGGATTGGCCTCTTAAGTGTTGTCGGTCTTGTTGGAGCTTCTTTCGATCGATTTCGCTCGATGTTAATTTCTTTCATATCGGGATCGAACAAGTGGATTTCATGAAAGTTTGCCCGAAGCGAAGCACTCGAAGACACGGATTGGCCTCTTAAGTGTTGTCGGTCTTGTTGGAGCTTCTTTGGTCGATTTCGCTCGATGTTAATTTCTTTCATATCGGGATCGAACAAGTGGATTTCATGAAAGTTTGCCCGGCGAAGCACTCAGAAGACACACGGATTGGCCTCTTAAGTGTTGTCGGTCTTGTTGGAGCTTCTTTGATCGATTTCGCTCGATGTTAATTTCTTTCATATCGGGATCCGAACAAGTGGATTTCATGAAAGTTTGCCCGAAGCGAAGCACTCAGAAACACGGATTGGCCTCTTAAGTGTTGTCGGTCTTGTTGGAGCTTCTTTGGTCGATTTCGCTCGATGTTAATTTCTTTCATATCGGGATCCGAACAAGTGGATTTCATGAAAGTTTGCCCGGCGAAGCACTCGAAGACACGGATTGGCCTCTTAAGTGTTGTCGGTCTTGTTGGAGCTTCTTTCGATCGATTTCGCTCGATGTTAATTTCTTTCATATCGGGATCCGAACAAGTGGATTTCATGAAAGTTTGCCCGAAGCGAAGCACTCAGAAGACACACGGATTGGCCTCTTAAGTGTTGTCGGTCTTGTTGGAGCTTCTTTGATCGATTTCGCTCGATGTTAATTTCTTTCATATCGGGATCGAACAAGTGGATTTCATGAAAGTTTGCCCGGCGAAGCACTCAGAAGACACACGGATTGGCCTCTTAAGTGTTGTCGGTCTTGTTGGAGCTTCTTTGGTCGATTTCGCTCGATGTTAATTTCTTTCATATCGGGATCGAACAAGTGGATTTCATGAAAGTTTGCCCGAAGCGAAGCACTCGAAGACACACGGATTGGCCTCTTAAGTGTTGTCGGTCTTGTTGGAGCTTCTTTTGATCGATTTCGCTCGATGTTAATTTCTTTCATATCGGGATCCGAACAAGTGGATTTCATGAAAGTTTGCCCGGCGAAGCACTCGAAGACACACGGATTGGCCTCTTAAGTGTTGTCGGTCTTGTTGGAGCTTCTTTGATCGATTTCGCTCGATGTTAATTTCTTTCATATCGGGATCGAACAAGTGGATTTCATGAAAGTTTGCCCGAAGCGAAGCACTCAGAAGACACACGGATTGGCCTCTTAAGTGTTGTCGGTCTTGTTGGAGCTTCTTTGATCGATTTCGCTCGATGTTAATTTCTTTCATATCGGGATCCGAACAAGTGGATTTCATGAAAGTTTGCCCGAAGCGAAGCACTCAGAAGACACACGGATTGGCCTCTTAAGTGTTGTCGGTCTTGTTGGAGCTTCTTTGGTCGATTCGCTCGATGTTAATTTCTTTCATATCGGGATCCGAACAAGTGGATTTCATGAAAGTTTGCCCCGGCGAAGCACTCGAAGACACACGGATTGGCCTCTTAAGTGTTGTCGGTCTTGTTGGAGCTTCTTTGGTCGATTTCGCTCGATGTTAATTTCTTTCATATCGGGATCGAACAAGTGGATTTCATGAAAGTTTGCCGAAGCGAAGCACTCAGAAGACACACGGATTGGCCTCTTAAGTGTTGTCGGTCTTGTTGGAGCTTCTTTGATCGATTTCGCTCGATGTTAATTTCTTTCATATCGGGATCGAACAAGTGGATTTCATGAAAGTTTGCCCGAAGCGAAGCACTCAGAAGACACACGGATTGGCCTCTTAAGTGTTGTCGGTCTTGTTGGAGCTTCTTTGGTCGATTTCGCTCGATGTTAATTTCTTTCATATCGGGATCCGAACAAGTGGATTTCATGAAAGTTTGCCCGGCGAAGCACTCGAAGACACACGGATTGGCCTCTTAAGTGTTGTCGGTCTTGTTGGAGCTTCTTTGGTCGATTTCGCTCGATGTTAATTTCTTTCATATCGGGATCCGAACAAGTGGATTTCATGAAAGTTTGCCCGGCGAAGCACTCAGAACACACGGATTGGCCTCTTAAGTGTTGTCGGTCTTGTTGGAGCTTCTTTCGATCGATTTCGCTCGATGTTAATTTCTTTCATATCGGGATCCAAACAAGTGGATTTCATGAAAGTTTGCCCAAGCGAAACACTCAGAAGAAGACACGGATTGGCCTCTTAAGTGTTGTCGGTCTTGTTGGAGCTTCTTTGATCGATTCGCTCGATGTTAATTTCTTTCATATCGGGATCGAACAAGTGGATTTCATGAAAGTTTGCCCGAAGCGAAACACTCAGAAGACACACGGATTGGCCTCTTAAGTGTTGTCGGTCTTGTTGGAGCTTCTTTCGATCGATTTCGCTCGATGTTAATTTCTTTCAAATCGGGATCCAAACAAGTGGATTTCATGAAAGTTTGCCCGAAGCGAAGCACTCGAAGACACACGGATTGGCCTCTTAAGTGTTGTCGGTCTTGTTGGAGCTTCTTTGGTCGATTCGCTCGATGTTAATTTCTTTCATATCGGGATCGAACAAGTGGATTTCATGAAAGTTTGCCCGAAGCGAAGCACTCAGAAGACACACGGATTGGCCTCTTAAGTGTTGTCGGTCTTGTTGGAGCTTCTTTGATCGATTTCGCTCGATGTTAATTTCTTTCATATCGGGATCGAACAAGTGGATTTCATGAAAGTTTGCCCGAAGCGAAGCACTCGAAGACACACGGATTGGCCTCTTAAGTGTTGTCGGTCTTGTTGGAGCTTCTTTGATCGATTTCGCTCGATGTTAATTTCTTTCATATCGGGATCCGAACAAGTGGATTTCATGAAAGTTTGCCCGGCGAAGCACTCGAAGACACACGGATTGGCCTCTTAAGTGTTGTCGGTCTTGTTGGAGCTTCTTTGGTCGATTTCGCTCGATGTTAATTTCTTTCATATCGGGATCCGAACAAGTGGATTTCATGAAAGTTTGCCCGAAGCGAAGCACTCAGAAGACACGGATTGGCCTCTTAAGTGTTGTCGGTCTTGTTGGAGCTTCTTTGGTCGATTTCGCTCGATGTTAATTTCTTTCATATCGGGATCCGAACAAGTGGATTTCATGAAAGTTTGCCCGAAGCGAAGCACTCAGAAGACACACGGATTGGCCTCTTAAGTGTTGTCGGTCTTGTTGGAGCTTCTTTGGTCGATTTCGCTCGATGTTAATTTCTTTCATATCGGGATCGAACAAGTGGATTTCATGAAAGTTTGCCCGAAGCGAAGCACTCGAAGACACACGGATTGGCCTCTTAAGTGTTGTCGGTCTTGTTGGAGCTTCTTTGATCGATTTAGCTCGATGTTAATTTCTTTCATATCGGGATCCGAACAAGTGGATTTCATGAAAGTTTGCCCGAAGCGAAGCACTCAGAAGACACGGATTGGCCTCTTAAGTGTTGTCGGTCTTGTTGGAGCTTCTTTGATCGATTCGCTCGATGTTAATTTCTTTCATATCGGGATCCGAACAAGTGGATTTCATGAAAGTTTGCCCGAAGCGAAGCACTCAGACACACGGATTGGCCTCTTAAGTGTTGTCGGTCTTGTTGGAGCTTCTTTCGATCGATTTCGCTCGATGTTAATTTCTTTCATATCGGGATCCGAACAAGTGGATTTCATGAAAGTTTGCCGAAGCGAAGCACTCAGAAGACACACGGATTGGCCTCTTAAGTGTTGTCGGTCTTGTTGGAGCTTCTTTGATCGATTTCGCTCGATGTTAATTTCTTTCATATCGGGATCCGAACAAGTGGATTTCATGAAAGTTTGCCCGAAGCGAAGCACTCAGAAGACACACGGATTGGCCTCTTAAGTGTTGTCGGTCTTGTTGGAGCTTCTTTGGTCGATTCGCTCGATGTTAATTTCTTTCATATCGGGATCGAACAAGTGGATTTCATGAAAGTTTGCCCGAAGCGAAGCACTCAGAAGACACACGGATTGGCCTCTTAAGTGTTGTCGGTCTTGTTGGAGCTTCTTTGGTCGATTCGCTCGATGTTAATTTCTTTCATATCGGGATCCGAACAAGTGGATTTCATGAAAGTTTGCCGGCGAAGCACTCAGAAGACACACGGATTGGCCTCTTAAGTGTTGTCGGTCTTGTTGGAGCTTCTTTGATCGATTTCGCTCGATGTTAATTTCTTTCATATCGGGATCGAACAAGTGGATTTCATGAAAGTTTGCCCGAAGCGAAGCACTCAGAAGACACGGATTGGCCTCTTAAGTGTTGTCGGTCTTGTTGGAGCTTCTTTGATCGATTTCGCTCGATGTTAATTTCTTTCATATCGGGATCGAACAAGTGGATTTCATGAAAGTTTGCCCGAAGCGAAGCACTCGAAGACACACGGATTGGCCTCTTAAGTGTTGTCGGTCTTGTTGGAGCTTCTTTGATCGATTCGCTCGATGTTAATTTCTTTCAAATCGGGATCCGAACAAGTGGATTTCATGAAAGTTTGCCCGAAGCGAAGCACTCAGAAGACACACGGATTGGCCTCTTAAGTGTTGTCGGTCTTGTTGGAGCTTCTTTGGTCGATTTCGCTCGATGTTAATTTCTTTCATATCGGGATCGAACAAGTGGATTTCATGAAAGTTTGCCGAAGCGAAGCACTCAGAGAACACACGGATTGGCCTCTTAAGTGTTGTCGGTCTTGTTGGAGCTTCTTTGGTCGATTTCGCTCGATGTTAATTTCTTTCATATCGGGATCGAACAAGTGGATTTCATGAAAGTTTGCCCGAAGCGAAACACTCAGAAGACACACGGATTGGCCTCTTAAGTGTTGTCGGTCTTGTTGGAGCTTCTTTCGATCGATTTCGCTCGATGTTAATTTCTTTCATATCGGGATCCGAACAAGTGGATTTCATGAAAGTTTGCCGGCGAAGCACTCAGAAGACACACGGATTGGCCTCTTAAGTGTTGTCGGTCTTGTTGGAGCTTCTTTGGTCGATTTCGCTCGATGTTAATTTCTTTCATATCGGGATCGAACAAGTGGATTTCATGAAAGTTTGCCCGAAGCGAAGCACTCAGAAGACACACGGATTGGCCTCTTAAGTGTTGTCGGTCTTGTTGGAGCTTCTTTGGTCGATTTCGCTCTGATGTTAATTTCTTTCATATCGGGATCCGAACAAGTGGATTTCATGAAAGTTTGCCCCGAAGCGAAGCACTCCGAAGACACCGGATTGGGCAATTTTGTGTAGTCGGTCTTGTTGGAGCTTCTTTCGGTCGATTTCGCTCTGATGTTAATTTCTTTCATATCGGGATCCAAACAAGTGGATTTCATGAAAGTTTGCCCGGCGAAGCACTCAGAAGACACACGGATTGGCCTCTTAAGTGTTGTCGGTCTTGTTGGAGCTTCTTTGGATCGATTTCGCTCGATGTTAATTTCTTTCATATCGGGATCGAACAAGTGGATTTCATGAAAGTTTGCCCGGCGAAGCACTCAAGAACACACGGATTGGCCTCTTAAGTGTTGTCGGTCTTGTTGGAGCTTCTTTGGTCGATTTCGCTCGATGTTAATTTCTTTCATATCGGGATCCGAACAAGTGGATTTCATGAAAGTTTGCCCGGCGAAGCACTCAGAAACACGGATTGGCCTCTTAAGTGTTGTCGGTCTTGTTGGAGCTTCTTTGATCGATTTCGCTCGATGTTAATTTCTTTCATATCGGGATCGAACAAGTGGATTTCATGAAAGTTTGCCCGAAGCGAAGCACTCAGAAGACACACGGATTGGCCTCTTAAGTGTTGTCGGTCTTGTTGGAGCTTCTTTGATCGATTTCGCTCGATGTTAATTTCTTTCATATCGGGATCGAACAAGTGGATTTCATGAAAGTTTGCCCGAAGCGAAGCACTCAGAAGACACACGGATTGGCCTCTTAAGTGTTGTCGGTCTTGTTGGAGCTTCTTTCGATCGATTTCGCTCGATGTTAATTTCTTTCATATCGGGATCGAACAAGTGGATTTCATGAAAGTTTGCCCGGCGAAGCACTCAGAAGACACGGATTGGCCTCTTAAGTGTTGTCGGTCTTGTTGGAGCTTCTTTGATCGATTTCGCTCGATGTTAATTTCTTTCATATCGGGATCGAACAAGTGGATTTCATGAAAGTTTGCCCGGCGAAGCACTCGAAGACACACGGATTGGCCTCTTAAGTGTTGTCGGTCTTGTTGGAGCTTCTTTGATCGATTTCGCTCGATGTTAATTTCTTTCATATCGGGATCGAACAAGTGGATTTCATGAAAGTTTGCCCGAAGCGAAACACTCAGAAGACACACGGATTGGCCTCTTAAGTGTTGTCGGTCTTGTTGGAGCTTCTTTCGATCGATTTCGCTCTGATGTTAATTTCCTTCAAATCAGGATCCGAACAAGTGGATTTTATGAAAGTTGGCCACGAAGCGAGGCACTCCGAAGACACATCGGATTGGCCTCTTAAGTGTTGTCGGTCTTCTTGGAGCTTCATTCAGTCGATTCGCTCTGATGTTAATTTCTTTCATATCGGGATCGAACAAGTGGATTTCATGAAAGTTTGCCCGAAGCGAAGCACTCAGAACACACGGATTGGCCTCTTAAGTGTTGTCGGTCTTGTTGGAGCTTCTTTGGTCGATTTCGCTCGATGTTAATTTCTTTCATATCGGGATCGAACAAGTGGATTTCATGAAAGTTTGCCCGGCGAAGCACTCGAAGACACCGGATTGGCCTCTTAAGTGTTGTCGGTCTTGTTGGAGCTTCTTTGATCGATTTCGCTCGATGTTAATTTCTTTCATATCGGGATCCGAACAAGTGGATTTCATGAAAGTTTGCCCGAAGCGAAGCACTCAGAAGACACACGGATTGGCCTCTTAAGTGTTGTCGGTCTTGTTGGAGCTTCTTTGATCGATTTCGCTCGATGTTAATTTCTTTCATATCGGGATCGAACAAGTGGATTTCATGAAAGTTTGCCCGGCGAAACACTCAGAAGACACACGGATTGGCCTCTTAAGTGTTGTCGGTCTTGTTGGAGCTTCTTTGGTCGATTTCGCTCGATGTTAATTTCTTTCATATCGGGATCCGAACAAGTGGATTTCATGAAAGTTTGCCCGAAGCGAAGCACTCAGAAGACACACGGATTGGCCTCTTAAGTGTTGTCGGTCTTGTTGGAGCTTCTTTGATCGATTTCGCTCGATGTTAATTTCTTTCATATCGGGATCCGAACAAGTGGATTTCATGAAAGTTTGCCCGAAGCGAAGCACTCAGAGACACACGGATTGGCCTCTTAAGTGTTGTCGGTCTTGTTGGAGCTTCTTTGGTCGATTCGCTCGATGTTAATTTCTTTCATATCGGGATCCGAACAAGTGGATTTCATGAAAGTTTGCCCGAAGCGAAACACTCGAAGACACACGGATTGGCCTCTTAAGTGTTGTCGGTCTTGTTGGAGCTTCTTTGGTCGATTTCGCTCGATGTTAATTTCTTTCATATCGGGATCCGAACAAGTGGATTTCATGAAAGTTTGCCCGGCGAAGCACTCAGAGACACACGGATTGGCCTCTTAAGTGTTGTCGGTCTTGTTGGAGCTTCTTTGATCGATTTCGCTCGATGTTAATTTCTTTCATATCGGGATCGAACAAGTGGATTTCATGAAAGTTTGCCCGGCGAAACACTCAGAGACACACGGATTGGCCTCTTAAGTGTTGTCGGTCTTGTTGGAGCTTCTTTCGATCGATTCGCACTCGATGTTAATTTCTTTCAAATCGGGATCCAAACAAGTGGAATTCATGAAAGTTTGCCCGGCGAAGCACTCGAAGACACACGGATTGGCCTCTTAAGTGTTGTCGGTCTTGTTGGAGCTTCTTTCGGTCGATTCGCTCGATGTTAATTTCTTTCATATCGGGATCCGAACAAGTGGATTTCATGAAAGTTTGCCCGAAGCGAAGCACTCGAAGACACACGGATTGGCCTCTTAAGTGTTGTCGGTCTTGTTGGAGCTTCTTTGGAAGATTTCGCTCGATGTTAATTTCTTTCATATCGGGATCGAACAAGTGGATTTCATGAAAGTTTGCCCGAAGCGAAGCACTCGAAGACACACGGATTGGCCTCTTAAGTGTTGTCGGTCTTGTTGGAGCTTCTTTGATCGATTCGCTCGATGTTAATTTCTTTCATATCGGGATCGAACAAGTGGATTTCATGAAAGTTTGCCCGAGCGAAGCACTCAGTGGAAGACACACTCGGATTGGCCTCTTAAGTGTTGTCGGTCTTGTTGGAGCTTCTTTGGTCGATTTCGCTCGATGTTAATTTCTTTCATATCGGGATCCGAACAAGTGGATTTCATGAAAGTTTGCCCGGCGAAGCACTCAGAAGACACACGGATTGGCCTCTTAAGTGTTGTCGGTCTTGTTGGAGCTTCTTTGGTCGATTTCGCTCGATGTTAATTTCTTTCATATCGGGATCCGAACAAGTGGATTTCATGAAAGTTTGCCCGGCGAAACACTCAGAAGACACGGATTGGCCTCTTAAGTGTTGTCGGTCTTGTTGGAGCTTCTTTGATCGATTTCGCTCGATGTTAATTTCTTTCATATCGGGATCCGAACAAGTGGATTTCATGAAAGTTTGCCCGAAGCGAAACACTCAGAAACACACGGATTGGCCTCTTAAGTGTTGTCGGTCTTGTTGGAGCTTCTTTCGATCGATTCGCTCGATGTTAATTTCTTTCATATCGGGATCCGAACAAGTGGATTTCATGAAAGTTTGCCCGAAGCGAAGCACTCAGAAGACACACGGATTGGCCTCTTAAGTGTTGTCGGTCTTGTTGGAGCTTCTTTGGTCGATTTCGCTCGATGTTAATTTCTTTCATATCGGGATCCGAACAAGTGGATTTCATGAAAGTTTGCCCGAAGCGAAGCACTCGAAACACACGGATTGGCCTCTTAAGTGTTGTCGGTCTTGTTGGAGCTTCTTTGGTCGATTTCGCTCGATGTTAATTTCTTTCATATCGGGATCGAACAAGTGGATTTCATGAAAGTTTGCCCGGCGAAGCACTCAGAAGACACACGGATTGGCCTCTTAAGTGTTGTCGGTCTTGTTGGAGCTTCTTTGATCGATTTCGCTCGATGTTAATTTCTTTCATATCGGGATCCGAACAAGTGGATTTCATGAAAGTTTGCCCGAAGCGAAGCACTCAGAAGACACACGGATTGGCCTCTTAAGTGTTGTCGGTCTTGTTGGAGCTTCTTTGATCGATTTCGCTCGATGTTAATTTCTTTCATATCGGGATCCGAACAAGTGGATTTCATGAAAGTTTGCCCGAAGCGAAGCACTCAGAAGACACACGGATTGGCCTCTTAAGTGTTGTCGGTCTTGTTGGAGCTTCTTTGATCGATTTCGCTCGATGTTAATTTCTTTCATATCGGGATCGAACAAGTGGATTTCATGAAAGTTTGCCCGAAGCGAAACACTCAGAAACACACGGATTGGCCTCTTAAGTGTTGTCGGTCTTGTTGGAGCTTCTTTGGTCGATTTCGCTCGATGTTAATTTCTTTCAAATCGGGATCGAACAAGTGGATTTCATGAAAGTTTGCCCGAAGCGAAGCACTCGAAGACACACGGATTGGCCTCTTAAGTGTTGTCGGTCTTGTTGGAGCTTCTTTGATCGATTTCGCTCGATGTTAATTTCTTTCATATCGGGATCCGAACAAGTGGATTTCATGAAAGTTTGCCCGGCGAAGCACTCAGAAGACACACGGATTGGCCTCTTAAGTGTTGTCGGTCTTGTTGGAGCTTCTTTCGGTCGATTTCGCTCGATGTTAATTTCTTTCATATCGGGATCGAACAAGTGGATTTCATGAAAGTTTGCCCGAAGCGAAACACTCGAAGACACACGGATTGGCCTCTTAAGTGTTGTCGGTCTTGTTGGAGCTTCTTTCGATCGATTTCGCTCTGATGTTAATTTCTTTCAAATCGGGATCCAAACAAGTGGAATTCATGAAAGTTTGCCCCGAAGCGAAGCACTCCGAAGACACACGGATTGGCCTCTTAAGTGTTGTCGGTCTTGTTGGAGCTTCTTTGGTCGATTCGCTCGATGTTAATTTCTTTCATATCGGGATCGAACAAGTGGATTTCATGAAAGTTTGCCCGAAGCGAAGCACTCAGAAGACACACGGATTGGCCTCTTAAGTGTTGTCGGTCTTGTTGGAGCTTCTTTGATCGATTTCGCTCGATGTTAATTTCTTTCATATCGGGATCGAACAAGTGGATTTCATGAAAGTTTGCCCGAAGCGAAACACTCGAAGACACGGATTGGCCTCTTAAGTGTTGTCGGTCTTGTTGGAGCTTCTTTCGATCGATTTCGCTCGATGTTAATTTCTTTCATATCGGGATCCGAACAAGTGGATTTCATGAAAGTTTGCCCGAAGCGAAGCACTCAGAGACACACGGATTGGCCTCTTAAGTGTTGTCGGTCTTGTTGGAGCTTCTTCGGTCGATTTCGCTCGATGTTAATTTCTTTCATATCGGGATCGAACAAGTGGATTTCATGAAAGTTTGCCCGAAGCGAAGCACTCAGAAGACACACGGATTGGCCTCTTAAGTGTTGTCGGTCTTGTTGGAGCTTCTTTGGTCGATTTCGCTCGATGTTAATTTCTTTCATATCGGGATCCGAACAAGTGGATTTCATGAAAGTTTGCCGAAGCGAAGCACTCAGAACACACGGATTGGCCTCTTAAGTGTTGTCGGTCTTGTTGGAGCTTCTTTGGTCGATTTCGCTCGATGTTAATTTCTTTCAAATCGGGATCCGAACAAGTGGATTTCATGAAAGTTTGCCCCGGCGAAGCACTCGGGGAACACACGGATTGGCCTCTTAAGTGTTGTCGGTCTTGTTGGAGCTTCTTTGGTCGATTTCGCTCGATGTTAATTTCTTTCATATCGGGATCGAACAAGTGGATTTCATGAAAGTTTGCCCGGCGAAGCACTCGAAGACACACGGATTGGCCTCTTAAGTGTTGTCGGTCTTGTTGGAGCTTCTTTCGATCGATTTCGCTCGATGTTAATTTCTTTCAAATCGGGATCCAAACAAGTGGATTTCATGAAAGTTTGCCCCGAAGCGAAGCACTCCGAAGACACACGGATTGGCCTCTTAAGTGTTGTCGGTCTTGTTGGAGCTTCTTTGATCGATTCGCTCGATGTTAATTTCTTTCATATCGGGATCGAACAAGTGGATTTCATGAAAGTTTGCCCGGCGAAGCACTCGAAGACACGGATTGGCCTCTTAAGTGTTGTCGGTCTTGTTGGAGCTTCTTTTGGTCGATTTCGCTCGATGTTAATTTCTTTCATATCGGGATCCGAACAAGTGGATTTCATGAAAGTTTGCCCGGCGAAGCACTCAGAAGACACACGGATTGGCCTCTTAAGTGTTGTCGGTCTTGTTGGAGCTTCTTTGATCGATTTCGCTCGATGTTAATTTCTTTCATATCGGGATCCGAACAAGTGGATTTCATGAAAGTTTGCCCGAAGCGAAGCACTCGAACACACGGATTGGCCTCTTAAGTGTTGTCGGTCTTGTTGGAGCTTCTTTGGTCGATTTCGCTCGATGTTAATTTCTTTCATATCGGGATCCGAACAAGTGGATTTCATGAAAGTTTGCCCGAGCGAAGCACTCAGAAGACACACGGATTGGCCTCTTAAGTGTTGTCGGTCTTGTTGGAGCTTCTTTGGTCGATTTCGCTCGATGTTAATTTCTTTCATATCGGGATCCGAACAAGTGGATTTCATGAAAGTTTGCCCCGGCGAAGCACTCAGAAGACACACGGATTGGCCTCTTAAGTGTTGTCGGTCTTGTTGGAGCTTCTTTGGTCGATTCGCTCGATGTTAATTTCTTTCATATCGGGATCGAACAAGTGGATTTCATGAAAGTTTGCCCGAAGCGAAGCACTCGAAGAACACACGGATTGGCCTCTTAAGTGTTGTCGGTCTTGTTGGAGCTTCTTTCGGTCGATTTCGCTCTGATGTTAATTTCTTTCATATCGGGATCCGAACAAGTGGATTTCATGAAAGTTTGCCCGAAGCGAAGCACTCAGAAGACACGGATTGGCCTCTTAAGTGTTGTCGGTCTTGTTGGAGCTTCTTTGATCGATTTCGCTCGATGTTAATTTCTTTCATATCGGGATCCGAACAAGTGGATTTCATGAAAGTTTGCCCGGCGAAGCACTCGAAGACACACGGATTGGCCTCTTAAGTGTTGTCGGTCTTGTTGGAGCTTCTTTCGATCGATTCGCTCGATGTTAATTTCTTTCATATCGGGATCGAACAAGTGGATTTCATGAAAGTTTGCCCGAAGCGAAGCACTCAGAAGACACGGATTGGCCTCTTAAGTGTTGTCGGTCTTGTTGGAGCTTCTTTGGTCGATTTCGCTCGATGTTAATTTCTTTCATATCGGGATCCGAACAAGTGGATTTCATGAAAGTTTGCCCGGCGAAGCACTCAGAAGACACACGGATTGGCCTCTTAAGTGTTGTCGGTCTTGTTGGAGCTTCTTTGGTCGATTTCGCTCGATGTTAATTTCTTTCATATCGGGATCGAACAAGTGGATTTCATGAAAGTTTGCCCGAAGCGAAGCACTCGAAGACACACGGATTGGCCTCTTAAGTGTTGTCGGTCTTGTTGGAGCTTCTTTGATCGATTTCGCTCGATGTTAATTTCTTTCATATCGGGATCCGAACAAGTGGATTTCATGAAAGTTTGCCCGGCGAAGCACTCGAAGAAGACACCGGATTGGCCTCTTAAGTGTTGTCGGTCTTGTTGGAGCTTCTTTGGTCGATTTCGCTCGATGTTAATTTCTTTCATATCGGGATCGAACAAGTGGATTTCATGAAAGTTTGCCCGGCGAAGCACTCAGAAGACACACGGATTGGCCTCTTAAGTGTTGTCGGTCTTGTTGGAGCTTCTTTGGTCGATTTCGCTCGATGTTAATTTCTTTCATATCGGGATCGAACAAGTGGATTTCATGAAAGTTTGCCGAAGCGAAGCACTCGAAGACACACGGATTGGCCTCTTAAGTGTTGTCGGTCTTGTTGGAGCTTCTTTGATCGATTTCGCTCGATGTTAATTTCTTTCATATCGGGATCCGAACAAGTGGATTTCATGAAAGTTTGCCCGAAGCGAAGCACTCAGAAGACACACGGATTGGCCTCTTAAGTGTTGTCGGTCTTGTTGGAGCTTCTTTGGTCGATTTCGCTCGATGTTAATTTCTTTCATATCGGGATCCGAACAAGTGGATTTCATGAAAGTTTGCCCGAAGCGAAGCACTCGAACACACACGGATTGGCCTCTTAAGTGTTGTCGGTCTTGTTGGAGCTTCTTTGGATCGATCCGAACAAGTGGATTTTTTCGCTCGATGTTAATTTCTTTCATATCGGGATCCGAACAAGTGGATTTCATGAAAGTTTGCCCCGAAGCGAAACACTCCGACGACACACCGGATTGGCCTCTTAAGTGTTGTCGGTCTTGTTGGAGCTTCTTTCGATCGATTTCGCTCTGATGTTAATTTCTTTCATATCGGGATCCGAACAAGTGGATTTCATGAAAGTTTGCCCCGAAGCGAAGCACTCCGAAGACACACCGGATTGGCCTCTTAAGTGTTGTCGGTCTTGTTGGAGCTTCTTTCGGTCGATTCTGCTCTGATGTTAATTTCTTTCAAATCGGGATCCGAACAAGTGGATTTCATGAAAGTTTGCCCGGCGAAGCACTCGAAGACACACGGATTGGCCTCTTAAGTGTTGTCGGTCTTGTTGGAGCTTCTTTGATCGATTTCGCTCGATGTTAATTTCTTTCATATCGGGATCCGAACAAGTGGATTTCATGAAAGTTTGCCCGAAGCGAAACACTCGAACACACGGATTGGCCTCTTAAGTGTTGTCGGTCTTGTTGGAGCTTCTTTGATCGATTTCGCTCGATGTTAATTTCTTTCATATCGGGATCGAACAAGTGGATTTCATGAAAGTTTGCCCGGCGAAGCACTCAGAAGACACACGGATTGGCCTCTTAAGTGTTGTCGGTCTTGTTGGAGCTTCTTTGGTCGATTTCGCTCGATGTTAATTTCTTTCATATCGGGATCCGAACAAGTGGATTTCATGAAAGTTTGCCCGGCGAAGCACTCAGAACACACGGATTGGCCTCTTAAGTGTTGTCGGTCTTGTTGGAGCTTCTTTGATCGATTTCGCTCGATGTTAATTTCTTTCATATCGGGATCCGAACAAGTGGATTTCATGAAAGTTTGCCCGAAGCGAAGCACTCGAAGACACACGGATTGGCCTCTTAAGTGTTGTCGGTCTTGTTGGAGCTTCTTTGGATCGATTTCGCTCGATGTTAATTTCTTTCATATCGGGATCGAACAAGTGGATTTCATGAAAGTTTGCCCCGGCGAAGCACTCAGAAGACACCGGATTGGCCTCTTAAGTGTTGTCGGTCTTGTTGGAGCTTCTTTCGGTCGATTTCGCTCGATGTTAATTTCTTTCATATCGGGATCGAACAAGTGGATTTCATGAAAGTTTGCCCGAAAGCGAAGCACTCAGAAGACACACGGATTGGCCTCTTAAGTGTTGTCGGTCTTGTTGGAGCTTCTTTGGTCGATTCGCTCGATGTTAATTTCTTTCATATCGGGATCCGAACAAGTGGATTTCATGAAAGTTTGCCCGGCGAAGCACTCGAAGACACACGGATTGGCCTCTTAAGTGTTGTCGGTCTTGTTGGAGCTTCTTTGGTCGATTTCGCTCGATGTTAATTTCTTTCATATCGGGATCGAACAAGTGGATTTCATGAAAGTTTGCCCGAAGCGAAGCACTCGAAGACACACGGATTGGCCTCTTAAGTGTTGTCGGTCTTGTTGGAGCTTCTTTCGATCGATTTCGCTCGATGTTAATTTCTTTCATATCGGGATCCGAACAAGTGGATTTCATGAAAGTTTGCCCGGCGAAGCACTCAGAAGACACCGGATTGGCCTCTTAAGTGTTGTCGGTCTTGTTGGAGCTTCTTCGATCGATTTCGCTCGATGTTAATTTCTTTCATATCGGGATCGAACAAGTGGATTTCATGAAAGTTTGCCCGAAGCGAAGCACTCAGAGACACACGGATTGGCCTCTTAAGTGTTGTCGGTCTTGTTGGAGCTTCTTTGATCGATTTCGCTCGATGTTAATTTCTTTCATATCGGGATCGAACAAGTGGATTTCATGAAAGTTTGCCCGAAGCGAAGCACTCAGAAGACACACGGATTGGCCTCTTAAGTGTTGTCGGTCTTGTTGGAGCTTCTTTGGTCGATTTCGCTCGATGTTAATTTCTTTCATATCGGGATCCGAACAAGTGGATTTCATGAAAGTTTGCCCGAAGCGAAGCACTCAGAAGACACGGATTGGCCTCTTAAGTGTTGTCGGTCTTGTTGGAGCTTCTTTGGTCGATTTCGCTCGATGTTAATTTCTTTCATATCGGGATCGAACAAGTGGATTTCATGAAAGTTTGCCCGGCGAAGCACTCGAAGACACACGGATTGGCCTCTTAAGTGTTGTCGGTCTTGTTGGAGCTTCTTTGATCGATTCGCTCGATGTTAATTTCTTTCAAATCGGGATCGAACAAGTGGATTTCATGAAAGTTTGCCCGGCGAAGCACTCAGAAGACACACGGATTGGCCTCTTAAGTGTTGTCGGTCTTGTTGGAGCTTCTTTGGTCGATTTCGCTCGATGTTAATTTCTTTCATATCGGGATCCGAACAAGTGGATTTCATGAAAGTTTGCCCGAAGCGAAGCACTCAGAAGACACACGGATTGGCCTCTTAAGTGTTGTCGGTCTTGTTGGAGCTTCTTCGGTCGATTTCGCTCGATGTTAATTTCTTTCATATCGGGATCGAACAAGTGGATTTCATGAAAGTTTGCCCGAAGCGAAACACTCGAAGACACACGGATTGGCCTCTTAAGTGTTGTCGGTCTTGTTGGAGCTTCTTTCGATCGATTTCGCTCGATGTTAATTTCTTTCAAATCGGGATCCAAACAAGTGGAATTCATGAAAGTTTGCCCGAAGCGAAGCACTCGAAGACACACGGATTGGCCTCTTAAGTGTTGTCGGTCTTGTTGGAGCTTCTTTGATCGATTCGCTCGATGTTAATTTCTTTCATATCGGGATCGAACAAGTGGATTTCATGAAAGTTTGCCCGGCGAAGCACTCAGAAGACACACGGATTGGCCTCTTAAGTGTTGTCGGTCTTGTTGGAGCTTCTTTCGATCGATTTCGCTCGATGTTAATTTCTTTCATATCGGGATCCGAACAAGTGGATTTCATGAAAGTTTGCCCGAAGCGAAGCACTCGAAGACACGGATTGGCCTCTTAAGTGTTGTCGGTCTTGTTGGAGCTTCTTTGATCGATTTCGCTCGATGTTAATTTCTTTCAAATCGGGATCCGAACAAGTGGATTTCATGAAAGTTTGCCCGAAGCGAAGCACTCAGGAACACACCGGATTGGCCTCTTAAGTGTTGTCGGTCTTGTTGGAGCTTCTTTGGTCGATTTCGCTCGATGTTAATTTCTTTCATATCGGGATCGAACAAGTGGATTTCATGAAAGTTTGCCCGGCGAAACACTCAGAAGACACCGGATTGGCCTCTTAAGTGTTGTCGGTCTTGTTGGAGCTTCTTTGATCGATTCGCGCTCGATGTTAATTTCTTTCAAATCGGGATCCGAACAAGTGGATTTCATGAAAGTTTGCCCGAAGAAGCACTCGAAGACACACGGATTGGCCTCTTAAGTGTTGTCGGTCTTGTTGGAGCTTCTTTCGGTCGATTCGCTCGATGTTAATTTCTTTCATATCGGGATCGAACAAGTGGATTTCATGAAAGTTTGCCCGGCGAAGCACTCGAAGACACACGGATTGGCCTCTTAAGTGTTGTCGGTCTTGTTGGAGCTTCTTTGATCGATTTCGCTCGATGTTAATTTCTTTCATATCGGGATCCGAACAAGTGGATTTCATGAAAGTTTGCCCGGCGAAGCACTCAGAAGACACGGATTGGCCTCTTAAGTGTTGTCGGTCTTGTTGGAGCTTCTTTGGTCGATTCGCTCGATGTTAATTTCTTTCATATCGGGATCGAACAAGTGGATTCATGAAAGTTTGCCCGGCGAAGCACTCGAAGACACACGGATTGGCCTCTTAAGTGTTGTCGGTCTTGTTGGAGCTTCGGGTAGTATTGAAATCAAAAGAAACAAGTTGAGGTTCTGTTTTCTCGGTTAAGGCGGTCTAGTCGACCGCAGCATAAGCGAGGAGGCGCCTTTGCAGGGGTCTACCAAACACAAACAAAACCTAAGCGAAAAAAATGGCGTGACCACATATATAGCGGCGGCCAGGAGGTGTAGGGCAGCCAAGACAGCGGTGCCACAAAACCCTAAGATACATGGGCCTTGGGCCAAAAAGAAAGGTGGCGCAGCACCGGGATTTCTGTCCCGTGAGATTGTTTTGTGATTTCCGTCGCTCCAAGAGGAATTTGGCAGTGCGACCAGATCCATTAGAAAGGTTATCTCGATAGCTTTCAAGCAGTGGTCGCACACTAGAAGCGAGTCCGGGAACCCAAGTTATGTCCGTTTGAAGTACTGCTGCTCCTGGATGGCCGAACCGGAGTTGTGGACGGGTGGGCTTGATCTTGGGCCTTCCTTGGCTCGTGGGCTGTCCTCGGTGGATGATCTTGGCGTATTGGTCCAGCAAAGGTGGGTGGAAAGGCCTTGCTTCGGATTAAGCCCTCAAGCATCGAAGATGAAGTAGCGGCGAAACAGCGGCGGTCGGGGATGAAGTAGTGGTCGTGGGGAAGAAGGGGCAGCGGTTGTATCCTTGGTTGGGATGTCCTCATCATCCTCCTTCTTGAATTGGAGTCGTCCTCGACTCCTTCCCATCTCTGCAAAGGTTAGTGACAACAGGAGGCAAAAGCAGAGATATTGGCAATAGTTCTATACTATCCTTGTTATCTTGTGAGAGAACTTTTGTAGCTAACAATACTTTACCCTTCAACTTAAGATCAGGTTTTTGAGCAATTGGTGTAGTTGAATGGATTGATTTACTCGCTACACTTTGAATTCCACCCTTTTCTTTTTCTCTTTGAGCTCGTTTAACATCAATGCTTCTCAGTTCAGTAGGGCTCATAGGTTTCAAAACAATTTTCTTTCCCTTATACAAGAAAGTATACTCATTGGTCCTACCATAATGTATAGCATCCATATCATAGATCCAAGGTCTACCCAATAAAAGAGAGCAAGCATCCATGGGTACAACATCACAAACAACATTATCATGATAAGAACCAATCGAGATAGGTACTTGAGCAGTTTTAGTTACTGAACCTTGCCATTGGAATTGAGCCATTCAATTTCGTATTGTTGAGAAGTGGATTTGTGGTCAAGCCAAGCTTCTCGACCATGTCTATACTACTTAAGATTGTTGCAGCTACCTCCATCAACAATGACATGCCCTGGTGGCTCATTCACCACACACCTTATGCGAAAGATAGTATGGCGTTGATTTTGTTCATCGGCGTGCAAAATTTGTGCGCTAAGTACGATGTGACAACAAAAGCGGATATTTCTCGGATGCCGCGAATTGATAATCACTTCTTACGGGCTGCGATGTTAGTGGCAACAAGAGCATATTCATTTTCATCAATGTCACTAGCACTAGTGTACTCACCATTTTCTCGATTATTGAAACCACGTTGATTAGGCGGTCTCGCATCCGTGCCCCATTCCTTTACATCGAAAGCATTGTGTTTCGCGTTAAACGGTGGAAACAATGAGAAGCACTCTTGGCGGGTGCTTGAAGGGTGGTGACTTGTTTGCCTCCGGAATCGTGATGGCGTCGAAGTAATTGGAGCTGCGGGTGTAGGTACCGTCCGGTATGGAAGATGAAGTCTTGGTATGGATCTGGACCGACTTGGATGTGGAAGAGCCTCCAAGATTACTGGCGTTGTCGATCGTCGACCTGCACTTCCCTTTACGCTTTCAAAGCAAGATGGTACAAGCAGTGATAAATTGTATTCTTTATAATCAAGTATATCTGTATCTCTCGGTTAAGCCCACCAAGAACCTAGCCATTTTGCATCTTCTCCTCTTCTATCCACGGTATAACATGCCAATTTGCATTTCTGATAATATTCCTCAACCGTTTTATCACCTTGATTAAAAGCGCTGCATCTTATTCAATAAATCACGAGCATAGTATATAGGAACAAATCTAGCCCTCATGACACGCTTCAACCCATCCCATGTTGTAGGTACATCACGGTTGGCTCTACAAAGTTCTTGCCACCAAATAGATGCAAAACGGTAAATTCACTAGTGGCGGCATGAACCCTTCTCGCTCGGAGAAGTCATATACGAAAATTTTTGATCTACGCCAACTCCCAATCTAGATAAGCATCGAGGATTATAAGTACCATCAAAAGGAAGCATAGTAAATTTCATTTTTGTCATAGAATCATCACGTTCTTCCCTTTGAGCATCTGATTTCTAGCCATACCTTGTCTATTATTGCTTGGTCGACGATGAGCTCGATCGTTGTGCATGTTCAACTGTTGTTAGAGTCCTCGGTATCGGCGGCGTAGTTGTTCTCCTCTTGATCCACCTCGTTTGAAAGAGCAGGAACAACGGATTGGAAGCGCCGCGTTAGCCCAAAGCATGACCGGCGGCACCATTGGGGCAGCACCTTGAAGAAGTTGTGCTAGGCGTGCTTGAAGCTCGATGAGGGGTGCCAAGCTGCGCTGAATCGCATCAAGAGTGTCACGAGTTAGCATCTCATGCTGATTGTGCGACTGTTGAAATAGTGACCAGCGCCTTTCTTTGGGTGTGAGGCGTCCTCACGTTCATCCCACTTGCCATCGTTGCTCCCATGATTGCTTGGAATACACGCCATAGTTAGTAGAAACAAAAAACTTCACCAGAGATATGAAAGCTCCTATGAACTACTAGGTGTATGAATGGGCAAGCCTCACACACGCTCAAGCTTCTACCAAGTTCTTACAAATCCTCGATGTGGCAGCGATTGCAAATTCGAGAACTGTATGGTTAGAAGATGGTGGAGCTTGGGCGAGGCAATAATATGTAGCAAAGGAGGAACTAGTACCCTTGAACCAAAGTAAGTGAAAAGTCATTCAATTGATGCAGTGCTGGTCTAGGCTGGGCCGTGCTAGAGGCGAGCCTAAACACCAGCGATGCCCACAGAGATGCAATGAGAGCGACCACAACACAAAGCAAGCAGCTAGGGCTCCTCTCTTTTTTCTTTTCTTTTCTTTTTTTTGAATTTTTTTTCCTTTTTTTTGTGGGAGCCCTAAAACTGAATAACAGACTCAAGGAGACTCCCAAGCAACACTCACCACACACACTTTTTTTTTGTTTTTGCGGTGGATCAAAAATCAGCTGACAAAGATTGCAACTTTTCTCACTGTTAAAGGACGAATTTGGAAATATCTAATTTATCAAAGACAAAGTCGGATCTGATAGGAAATTTCGTGATCTTTGAGCAGAGTCCAAACGTCCAAATCCGAGTTAAGTATGCAGAAGTTATGACTATTTCTTTGCAGTGATCACAAAATTGCTGTGAGAACAATTGGAGTAGGTTTTGGAGTTTCCTTTTTGGGCTTGGCTGAGTTGGGGAAGTGGTGGGGCTCGGCCGGTGGATGTG
Source organism: Guadua angustifolia (assembly GCA_036346375.1). Classification (NCBI taxonomy): domain Eukaryota; kingdom Viridiplantae; phylum Streptophyta; class Magnoliopsida; order Poales; family Poaceae; genus Guadua; species Guadua angustifolia. Next base: position 28,382 of record JAYEVE010001107.1, read on the forward strand.
GAGGTGTTTTGGCAGGTAGAAATTGTGAAACTCTTACAAGGAAACCAATCCGCTATTTTGGTGAAGATCAACCAAAAATTTTGGAAACTCAATCTACTATTTTGGAACCGATCCACTATTTTTGGAAGGTAAAAGTATTTGTGATATGGTTGGTTTGGGGCTGCGGCGCTTGTTGTTAGCGGCGGCGAGATGGTGGCGATGGCACAAGGGAGACGATGATGAGCGAAAAACACTATGACAATTCGTGAATAGAACTTCGAAACTCTAAAGGAACTAGACTCTAAAACCAGCAAAGACACAATTATGCATCGGCGATTCAACAAACCAAGAACAAGTAGTAAAAGTTAGGGCACAAATTGAAACGGATAGAAAACCAATCTACTAATTTTTTTGTGGTGCTTTTACGGACTCTAGGTGAAAAAAAATCAGAATTGAAATCTCACCGAGCAACCATGAGCTCGATACCAACTTGATGGGGCGGGGATCGATCTTTCGGTGAGATGATGATCGTCGATTTGGGGGTGTTGATGGCACGAATTTAGGGCTTCTAACGGCGGTCGGGAGCTTCACAATCGCATAATGCCAATCCACCACAGATACAAGATCAATCGATCAATTGTTCTGCAAGAAATCGAGAACCATAAGAACAAAGTATGAAGCAATCTGAAAGGGTAGTATTGAAATCAAAAAAAAACAAGTTGAGGTTCTGTTTTTTCTCGGTTAAGGCGGTCTAGTCGACCGCAGCATAAGCGAGGAGGGCGCCTACAGGGTCTACCAAACACAAACAAAACCTAAGCGAAAAAAATGTGGCGGCCACATATATAGCGGCGGCCAGGAGGTGTAGGGCAGCCAAAACAGCGGTGCCACAAAACCCTAAGATACATGGGCCTTGGGCCCAAAAAAAAAATGGCGCAGCACCGGGATTTCTGTCCCGTGAGATTGTTTTGTGATTTCCTGTCGCTCCAGGAGGAATTTGGCACTGGGACCAGATCCATTAGAAAGGTTATCTCGATAGCTTTCAAGCGAGTGGTCGCACACTAGAAGCGAGTCCGGGAACCCAAGTTATGTCCGTTTGAAGTACTGCTGCTCCTGGATGGCCGAACGGAGTTGTGGACAGGTGGGCTTGATCTTGGGCCTTCCTTGGCTCGTGGGCTGTCCTCGGTGGATGATCTTGGCGTATTGGTCCAGCAAAGGTGGGTGGAAAGGCCTTGCTTCGGATTAAGCCCTCAAGCATCGAAGATGAAATGGCGGCTTGAAACAGCGGCGGTCGGGGATGAAGTAGTGGTCGTGGGGAAGAAGGGGCAGCGGTTGTATCCTTGGTTGGGATGTCCTCATGGCTTCTTTTGGAAGATTTTGCTCGATGTTAATTTCTTTCATATCGGGATCGAACAAGTGGATTTCATGAAAGTTTGCCCGAAGCGAAGCACTCGAAGACACGGATTGGCCTCTTAAGTGTTGTCGGTCTTGTTGGATCTTCTTTGGTCGATTTAGCTCGATGTTAATTTCTTTCATATCGGGATCCGAACAAGTGGATTTCATGAAAGTTTGCCTGAAGCGAAACACTCAGAAGACACACGGATTGGCCTCTTAAGTGTTGTCGGTCTTGTTGGAGCTTCTTTCGGTCGATTTCGCTCGATGTTAATTTCCTTCAAATCGGGATCGAACAAGTGGATTTCATGAAAGTTTGCCCGGCGAAGCACTCAGGAACACAGATTGGCCTCTTAAGTGTTGTCGGTCTTGTTGGAGCTTCTTTGGTCGATTTAGCTCGATGTTAATTTCTTTCATATCGGGATCGAACAAGTGGATTTCATGAAAGTTTGCCCGGCGAAGCACTCGAAGACACGGATTGGCCTCTTAAGTGTTGTCGGTCTTGTTGGAGCTTCTTTGAAGATTTCGCTCGATGTTAATTTCTTTCATATCGGGATCCGAACAAGTGGATTTCATGAAAGTTTGCCGGCGAAACACTCAGAAGACACACGGATTGGCCTCTTAAGTGTTGTCGGTCTTGTTGGAGCTTCTTTGGTCGATTTCGCTCGATGTTAATTTCTTTCAAATCGGGATCCGAACAAGTGGATTTCATGAAAGTTTGCCCGAAGCGAAGCACTCAGAAGACACACGGATTGGCCTCTTAAGTGTTGTCGGTCTTGTTGGAGCTTCTTCGGTCGATTTCGCTCGATGTTAATTTCTTTCAAATCGGGATCGAACAAGTGGATTTCATGAAAGTTTGCCCGGCGAAGCACTCGAACACACGGATTGGCCTCTTAAGTGTGGTCGGTCTAGTTGGAGCTTCTTTCGATCTATTTCGCTCTGAAGTTAATTTCTTTCATATCGGGATCCGAACAAGTGGATTTCATGAAAGTTTGCCCCGAAGCGAAGCACTCCGACGACACACCGGATTGGCCTCTTAAGTGTGGTCGATCTAGTTGGAGCTTCTTTTGATCTATTTCGCACTTATGTTAATTTAATTCAAATCGGGATCCAAACAAGTGGAATTCATGAAAGTTTGCCCCGAAGCGAAGCACTCCGAAGACACCCCGGATTGGCTTCTTAAGTGTTGTCGGTCTTGTTGGGGCTTCTTTCGGTCGATTCCGCTCTGATGTTAATTCCTTTCATATCGGGATCCGAACAAGTGGATTGCATGAAAGTTTGCCCGGCGAAGCACTCGAAGACACGGATTGGCCTCTTAAGTGTTGTCGGTCTTGTTGGAGCTTCTTTGGAAGATTTAGCTCGATGTTAATTTCTTTCATATCGGGATCGAACAAGTGGATTTCATGAAAGTTTGCCCGAGCGAAGCACTCAGAACACACGGATTGGCCTCTTAAGTGTTGTCGGTCTTGTTGGAGCTTCTTTGGTCGATTTCTCTCGATGTTAATTTCTTTCATATCGGGATCCAAACAAGTGGATTTCATGAAAGTTTGCCCGGCGAAACACTCAGAAGACACACGGATTGGCCTCTTAAGTGTTGTCGGTCTTGTTGGAGCTTCTTTTGGTCGATTTCGCTCGATGTTAATTTCTTTCATATCGGGATCCAAACAAGTGGATTTCATGAAAGTTTGCCCGGCGAAACACTCGAAGACACGGATTGGCCTCTTAAGTGTTGTCGGTCTTGTTGGAGCTTCTTTTGGTCGATTTCGCTCGATGTTAATTTCTTTCATATCGGGATCCGAACAAGTGGATTTCATGAAAGTTTGCCCGAAGCGAAACACTCAAGACACCTGCGGATTGGCCTCTTAAGTGTTGTCGGTCTTGTTGGAGCTTCTTTGATCGATTTCGCTCGATGTTAATTTCTTTCATATCGGGATCGAACAAGTGGATTTCATGAAAGTTTGCCCGGCGAAACACTCGAAGACACACGGATTGGCCTCTTAAGTGTTGTCGGTCTTGTTGGAGCTTCTTTGATCGATTTCGCTCGATGTTAATTTCTTTCATATCGGGATCCAAACAAGTGGATTTCATGAAAGTTTGCCCGGCGAAACACTCGAAGACACACGGATTGGCCTCTTAAGTGTTGTCGGTCTTGTTGGAGCTTCTTTTGGTCGATTTCGCTCGATGTTAATTTCTTTCATATCGGGATCCAAACAAGTGGATTTCATGAAAGTTTGCCCGGCGAAACACTCAGAAACACCCGGATTGGCCTCTTAAGTGTTGTCGGTCTTGTTGGAGCTTCTTTCGATCGATTCGCTCGATGTTAATTTCTTTCAAATCGGGATCGAACAAGTGGATTTCATGAAAGTTTGCCCGGCGAAGCACTCAGAAACACACGGATTGGCCTCTTAAGTGTTGTCGGTCTTGTTGGAGCTTCTTTGGTCGATTTCGCTCGATGTTAATTTCTTTCATATCGGGATCGAACAAGTGGAATTCATGAAAGTTTGCCCGAAGCGAAACACTCGACGACACACGGATTGGCCTCTTAAGTGTTGTCGGTCTTGTTGGAGCTTCTTTCGATCGATTTCGCTCGATGTTAATTTCTTTCAAATCGGGATCCAAACAAGTGGATTTCATGAAAGTTTGCCCGAAGCACTCAAGCGAAGCACTCAGAACACACGGATTGGCCTCTTAAGTGTTGTCGGTCTTGTTGGAGCTTCTTTGATCGATTCGCTCGATGTTAATTTCTTTCATATCGGGATCGAACAAGTGGATTTCATGAAAGTTTGCCCGAAGCGAAGCACTCGAAGACACCGGATTGGCCTCTTAAGTGTTGTCGGTCTTGTTGGAGCTTCTTTCGATCGATTTAGCTCGATGTTAATTTCTTTCAAATCGGGATCCAAACAAGTGGAATTCATGAAAGTTTGCCCCGGCGAAGCACTCGAAGACACACGGATTGGCCTCTTAAGTGTTGTCGGTCTTGTTGGAGCTTCTTTCGATCGATTCGCTCGATGTTAATTCCTTTCATATCGGGATCGAACAAGTGGATTGCATGAAAGTTTGCCTTTCAAGCGAAGCACTCATGAAAGACACACGGATTGGCCTCTTAAGTGTTGTCGGTCTTGTTGGAGCTTCTTTCGGTCGATTTCGCTCGATGTTAATTTCTTTCATATCGGGATCCGAACAAGTGGATTTCATGAAAGTTTGCCCGGCGAAACACTCGACGACACACGGATTGGCCTCTTAAGTGTTGTCGGTCTTGTTGGAGCTTCTTTCGATCGATTTCGCTCGATGTTAATTTCTTTCATATCGGGATCCGAACAAGTGGATTTCATGAAAGTTTGCCCGAAGCGAAGCACTCGAAGACACACGGATTGGCCTCTTAAGTGTTGTCGGTCTTGTTGGAGCTTCTTTGGTCGATTCGCTCGATGTTAATTTCTTTCATATCGGGATCGAACAAGTGGATTTCATGAAAGTTTGCCCGGCGAAACACTCGAAGACACACGGATTGGCCTCTTAAGTGTTGTCGGTCTTGTTGGAGCTTCTTTGATCGATTTAGCTCGATGTTAATTTCTTTCATATCGGGATCCAAACAAGTGGATTTCATGAAAGTTTGCCCGAAGCGAAGCACTCAGAAGACACACGGATTGGCCTCTTAAGTGTTGTCGGTCTTGTTGGAGCTTCTTTTCGATCGATTCGCTCGATGTTAATTTCTTTCATATCGGGATCGAACAAGTGGATTTCATGAAAGTTTGCCCGGCGAAGCACTCAGAAGACACACGGATTGGCCTCTTAAGTGTTGTCGGTCTTGTTGGAGCTTCTTTGGTCGATTCGCTCGATGTTAATTTCTTTCATATCGGGATCCGAACAAGTGGATTTCATGAAAGTTTGCCCGGCGAAGCACTCAGAAGACACACGGATTGGCCTCTTAAGTGTTGTCGGTCTTGTTGGAGCTTCTTTGGTCGATTTCGCTCGATGTTAATTTCTTTCATATCGGGATCCGAACAAGTGGATTTCATGAAAGTTTGCCCGGCGAAGCACTCAGAAGACACACGGATTGGCCTCTTAAGTGTTGTCGGTCTTGTTGGAGCTTCTTTGGTCGATTTCGCTCGATGTTAATTTCTTTCATATCGGGATCGAACAAGTGGATTTCATGAAAGTTTGCCCGGCGAAGCACTCAGAAGACACCGGATTGGCCTCTTAAGTGTTGTCGGTCTTGTTGGAGCTTCTTTCGGTCGATTTCGCTCGATGTTAATTTCTTTCATATCGGGATCCGAACAAGTGGATTTCATGAAAGTTTGCCCGGCGAAGCACTCAGAAGACACCGGATTGGCCTCTTAAGTGTTGTCGGTCTTGTTGGAGCTTCTTTCGGTCGATTCCGCTCTGATGTTAATTTCTTTCAAATCGGGATCCGAACAAGTGGATTTCATGAAAGTTTGCCCGGCGAGCGAAGCACTCAGAAGACACACGGATTGGCCTCTTAAGTGTTGTCGGTCTTGTTGGAGCTTCTTTTCGATTTCGCTCGATGTTAATTTCTTTCATATCGGGATCCGAACAAGTGGATTTCATGAAAGTTTGCCCGGCGAAGCACTCAGAACACACGGATTGGCCTCTTAAGTGTTGTCGGTCTTGTTGGAGCTTCTTTGATCGATTTCGCTCGATGTTAATTTCTTTCATATCGGGATCGAACAAGTGGATTTCATGAAAGTTTGCGAAAGCGAAACACTCGAAGACACCGGATTGGCCTCTTAAGTGTTGTCGGTCTTGTTGGAGCTTCTTTGGTCGATTTCGCTCGATGTTAATTTCTTTCAAATCGGGATCGAACAAGTGGATTTCATGAAAGTTTGCCGAAGCGAAGCACTCAGAGACACACGGATTGGCCTCTTAAGTGTTGTCGGTCTTGTTGGAGCTTCTTTGATCGATTTCGCTCGATGTTAATTTCTTTCAAATCGGGATCCGAACAAGTGGAATTCATGAAAGTTTGCCCGCCTCTTAAGCGAAGCACTCAGAAGATTTCACACGGATTGGCCTCTTAAGTGTTGTCGGTCTTGTTGGAGCTTCTTTGGTCGATTCGCTCGATGTTAATTTCTTTCATATCGGGATCGAACAAGTGGATTTCATGAAAGTTTGCCCGGCGAAGCACTCAGAACACACGGATTGGCCTCTTAAGTGTTGTCGGTCTTGTTGGAGCTTCTTTCGATCGATTTCGCTCGATGTTAATTTCTTTCAAATCGGGATCCGAACAAGTGGATTTCATGAAAGTTTGCCCGGCGAAGCACTCAGAAGACACACGGATTGGCCTCTTAAGTGTTGTCGGTCTTGTTGGAGCTTCTTTTGGTCGATTCGCTCGATGTTAATTTCTTTCATATCGGGATCGAACAAGTGGATTTCATGAAAGTTTGCCCGGCGAAACACTCAGAAGACACACGGATTGGCCTCTTAAGTGTTGTCGGTCTTGTTGGAGCTTCTTTTGGTCGATTTTTCATATCGCTCGATGTTAATTTCTTTCATATCGGGATCCTTAAACAAGTGGATTTCATGAAAGTTTGCCCGGCGAAGCACTCGAAGACACACGGATTGGCCTCTTAAGTGTTGTCGGTCTTGTTGGAGCTTCTTTGGTCGATTTCGCTCGATGTTAATTTCTTTCATATCGGGATCGAACAAGTGGATTTCATGAAAGTTTGCCCCGAGCGAAACACTCAGAAGACACACGGATTGGCCTCTTAAGTGTTGTCGGTCTTGTTGGAGCTTCTTTGATCGATTTCGCTCGATGTTAATTTCTTTCAAATCGGGATCCAAACAAGTGGAATTCATGAAAGTTTGCCCGGCGAAGCACTCGAAGACACGGATTGGCCTCTTAAGTGTTGTCGGTCTTGTTGGAGCTTCTTTCGGTCGATTTCGCTCGATGTTAATTTCTTTCATATCGGGATCGAACAAGTGGATTTCATGAAAGTTTGCCCAAGCGAAGCACTCAGAAGACACACGGATTGGCCTCTTAAGTGTTGTCGGTCTTGTTGGAGCTTCTTTGGAAGATTTAGCTCGATGTTAATTTCTTTCATATCGGGATCGAACAAGTGGATTTCATGAAAGTTTGCCCGGCGAAGCACTCAGAGACACACGGATTGGCCTCTTAAGTGTTGTCGGTCTTGTTGGAGCTTCTTTGGTCGATTTCGCTCGATGTTAATTTCTTTCATATCGGGATCGAACAAGTGGATTTCATGAAAGTTTGCCCGAAAGCGAAGCACTCGAACACACGGATTGGCCTCTTAAGTGTTGTCGGTCTTGTTGGAGCTTCTTTCGGTCGATTTCACTCTGATGTTAATTTCTTTCATTTCGGAATCCGAACAAGTGGATTGCATGAAAGTTTGCCCCGGAGCGAAGCACTCCGAAGACACACCGGATTGGCCTCTTAAGTGTTGTCGGTCTTGTTGGAGCTTCTTTCGGTCGATTTCGCTCTGATGTTAATTTCTTTCAAATCGGGATCTGAACAAGTGGATTTCATGAAAGTTTGCCCCGGCGAAGCACTCAGAAGACACACGGATTGGCCTCTTAAGTGTTGTCGGTCTTGTTGGAGCTTCTTTCGATCGATTTCGCTCGATGTTAATTTCTTTCATATCGGGATCCGAACAAGTGGATTTCATGAAAGTTTGCCCGGCGAAGCACTCAGAAGACACACGGATTGGCCTCTTAAGTGTTGTCGGTCTTGTTGGAGCTTCTTTGATCGATTTCGCTCGATGTTAATTTCTTTCATATCGGGATCCGAACAAGTGGATTTCATGAAAGTTTGCCCGAAGCGAAGCACTCGAAGACACACGGATTGGCCTCTTAAGTGTTGTCGGTCTTGTTGGAGCTTCTTTGATCGATTTCGCTCGATGTTAATTTCTTTCATATCGGGATCCGAACAAGTGGATTTCATGAAAGTTTGCCGGCGAAGCACTCAGATGACACACGGATTGGCCTCTTAAGTGTTGTCGGTCTTGTTGGAGCTTCTTTGATCGATTTCGCTCGATGTTAATTTCTTTCATATCGGGATCGAACAAGTGGATTTCATGAAAGTTTGCCCGGCGAAGCACTCAGAAGACACACGGATTGGCCTCTTAAGTGTTGTCGGTCTTGTTGGAGCTTCTTCGGTCGATTTCGCTCGATGTTAATTTCTTTCATATCGGGATCGAACAAGTGGATTTCATGAAAGTTTGCCCGGCGAAACACTCGAAGACACCAGGATTGGCCTCTTAAGTGTTGTCGGTCTTGTTGGAGCTTCTTTGGTCGATTTCGCTCGATGTTAATTTCTTTCAAATCGGGATCCGAACAAGTGGATTTCATGAAAGTTTGCCCGAAGCGAAGCACTCGAACAAGCGGGAGACACGGATTGGCCTCTTAAGTGTTGTCGGTCTTGTTGGAGCTTCTTTGGTCGATTCGCTCTCGATGTTAATTTCTTTCATATCGGGATCCGAACAAGTGGATTTCATGAAAGTTTGCCCGAGCGAAACACTCGAAGACACACGGATTGGCCTCTTAAGTGTTGTCGGTCTTGTTGGAGCTTCTTTTCGATCGATGTTTCGCTCGGGATGTTAATTTCTTTCAGTATGCCCCGGGCATCAGAACAAGTGGATTTCATGAAAGTTTGCCCTTGCGAAGCACTTTGATCGATTCGCTCGATGACACTTTCGGATTGGCCTCTTAAGTGTTGTCGGTCTTGTTGGAGCTTCTTTGGCCTCTTAAGTGTTGTCGGTCGATTTCGTCTCGATGTTAATTTCTTTCATATCGGGATCGAACAAGTGGATTTCATGAAAGTTTGCCCGGCGAAGCACTCAGAAGACACACGGATTGGCCTCTTAAGTGTTGTCGGTCTTGTTGGAGCTTCTTTGGTCGATTCGCTCGATGTTAATTTCTTTCATATCGGGATCGAACAAGTGGATTTCATGAAAGTTTGCCCGGCGAAGCACTCAGAAGACACACGGATTGGCCTCTTAAGTGTTGTCGGTCTTGTTGGAGCTTCTTTCGGTCGATTTCGCTCTGGTGTTAATTTCCTTCATATCGGGATCCGAACAAGTGGATTTCATGAAAGTTTGCCCCGGTGCGAAGCACTCCGGAGACACACCAGATTGGCCTCTTAAGTGTTGTCGGTCTTGTTGGAGCTTCTTTGGTCGATTTCGCTCGATGTTAATTTCTTTCATATCGGGATCCGAACAAGTGGATTTCATGAAAGTTTGCCCCGGGCGAAGCACTCAGAACACGGATTGGCCTCTTAAGTGTTGTCGGTCTTGTTGGAGCTTCTTTCGGTCGATTTGCTCGATGTTAATTTCTTTCATATCGGGATCGAACAAGTGGATTTCATGAAAGTTTGCCCGGCGAAGCACTCAGAAGACACACGGATTGGCCTCTTAAGTGTTGTCGGTCTTGTTGGAGCTTCTTTGATCGATTTCGCTCGATGTTAATTTCTTTCATATCGGGATCGAACAAGTGGATTTCATGAAAGTTTGCCCGGCGAAGCACTCGAAGACACGGATTGGCCTCTTAAGTGTTGTCGGTCTTGTTGGAGCTTCTTCGGTCGATTTCGCTCGATGTTAATTTCTTTCATATCGGGATCGAACAAGTGGATTTCATGAAAGTTTGCCTTGTTGGAAGCGAAGCACTCGAAGACACACGGATTGGCCTCTTAAGTGTTGTCGGTCTTGTTGGAGCTTCTTTGATCGATTCGCTCGATGTTAATTTCTTTCATATCGGGATCGAACAAGTGGATTTCATGAAAGTTTGCCCCGGCGAAGCACTCAAGAGACACGGATTGGCCTCTTAAGTGTTGTCGGTCTTGTTGGAGCTTCTTCGGTCGATTCGCTCGATGTTAATTTCTTTCATATCGGGATCGAACAAGTGGATTTCATGAAAGTTTGCCCGAGCGAAGCACTCAGAAGACACACGGATTGGCCTCTTAAGTGTTGTCGGTCTTGTTGGAGCTTCTTTCGATCGATTTCGCTCGATGTTAATTTCTTTCAAATCGGGATCCGAACAAGTGGATTTCATGAAAGTTTGCCGAAGCGAAGCACTCGAAACACACGGATTGGCCTCTTAAGTGTTGTCGGTCTTGTTGGAGCTTCTTCGGTCGATTTCGCTCGATGTTAATTTCTTTCATATCGGGATCGAACAAGTGGATTTCATGAAAGTTTGCCCGAAGCGAAGCACTCATGAAAGAAAAGACACGGATTGGCCTCTTAAGTGTTGTCGGTCTTGTTGGAGCTTCTTTGGTCGATTTCGCTCGATGTTAATTTCTTTCATATCGGGATCGAACAAGTGGATTTCATGAAAGTTTGCCGGCGAAGCACTCGAAGACACCGGATTGGCCTCTTAAGTGTTGTCGGTCTTGTTGGAGCTTCTTTGGTCGATTTCGCTCGATGTTAATTTCTTTCATATCGGGATCGAACAAGTGGATTTCATGAAAGTTTGATCCCCGGCGAAACACTCAGAAGACACACGGATTGGCCTCTTAAGTGTTGTCGGTCTTGTTGGAGCTTCTTTCGGTCGATTTAGCTCGATGTTAATTTCTTTCATATCGGGATCGAACAAGTGGATTTCATGAAAGTTTGCCCGGCGAAACACTCGAAGACACACGGATTGGCCTCTTAAGTGTTGTCGGTCTTGTTGGAGCTTCTTTGATCGATTTAGCTCGATGTTAATTTCTTTCATATCGGGATCCGAACAAGTGGATTTCATGAAAGTTTGCCCGAGCGAAGCACTCGAACACACCGGATTGGCCTCTTAAGTGTTGTCGGTCTTGTTGGAGCTTCTTTGATCGATTTCGCTCGATGTTAATTTCTTTCATATCGGGATCCGAACAAGTGGATTTCATGAAAGTTTGCCCGGCGAAGCACTCAGAAGACACACCGGATTGGCCTCTTAAGTGTTGTCGGTCTTGTTGGAGCTTCTTTGGTCGATTTCGCTCGATGTTAATTTCTTTCATATCGGGATCGAACAAGTGGATTTCATGAAAGTTTGCCCGGCGAAGCACTCGAAGACACACGGATTGGCCTCTTAAGTGTTGTCGGTCTTGTTGGAGCTTCTTTCGGTCGATTTCGCTCGATGTTAATTTCTTTCATATCGGGATCGAACAAGTGGATTTCATGAAAGTTTGCCCGGCGAAGCACTCAGAAGACACACGGATTGGCCTCTTAAGTGTTGTCGGTCTTGTTGGAGCTTCTTTGGTCGATTTAGCTCGATGTTAATTTCTTTCAAATCGGGATCGAACAAGTGGATTTCATGAAAGTTTGCCCGAAGCGAAGCACTCGAAGAACACACCGGATTGGCCTCTTAAGTGTTGTCGGTCTTGTTGGAGCTTCTTTCGATCGATTTAGCTCGATGTTAATTTCTTTCAAATCGGGATCGAACAAGTGGATTTCATGAAAGTTTGCCCGGCGAAGCACTCGAAGACACCGGATTGGCCTCTTAAGTGTTGTCGGTCTTGTTGGAGCTTCTTTCGATCGATTCTGCTCTGATGTTAATTTCTTTCAAATCGGGATCCGAACAAGTGGATTTCATGAAAGTTTGCCCCGAAGCGAAGCACTCAGAAGACACACGGATTGGCCTCTTAAGTGTTGTCGGTCTTGTTGGAGCTTCTTTGATCGATTCGCTCGATGTTAATTTCTTTCATATCGGGATCGAACAAGTGGATTTCATGAAAGTTTGCCCGGCGAAGCACTCGAAGACACACGGATTGGCCTCTTAAGTGTTGTCGGTCTTGTTGGAGCTTCTTTGGTCGATTTTCGCTCGATGTTAATTTCTTTCATATCGGGATCGAACAAGTGGATTTCATGAAAGTTTGCCCGAAGCGAAGCACTCAGAAGACACACGGATTGGCCTCTTAAGTGTTGTCGGTCTTGTTGGAGCTTCTTTGGTCGATTTCGCTCGATGTTAATTTCTTTCATATCGGGATCCAAACAAGTGGATTTCATGAAAGTTTGCCCGGCGAAACACTCAGAAGACACACGGATTGGCCTCTTAAGTGTTGTCGGTCTTGTTGGAGCTTCTTTTGGTCGATTTCGCTCGATGTTAATTTCTTTCATATCGGGATCCGAACAAGTGGATTTCATGAAAGTTTGCCCGGCGAAGCACTCAGAACACACGGATTGGCCTCTTAAGTGTTGTCGGTCTTGTTGGAGCTTCTTTGGTCGATTCGCTCGATGTTAATTTCTTTCATATCGGGATCGAACAAGTGGATTTCATGAAAGTTTGCCCGAAGCGAAGCACTCAGAAGACACCGGATTGGCCTCTTAAGTGTTGTCGGTCTTGTTGGAGCTTCTTTGATCGATTTCGCTCGATGTTAATTTCTTTCATATCGGGATCGAACAAGTGGATTTCATGAAAGTTTGCCCGGCGAAACACTCAGAAGACACGGATTGGCCTCTTAAGTGTTGTCGGTCTTGTTGGAGCTTCTTTGATCGATTTCGCTCGATGTTAATTTCTTTCATATCGGGATCCGAACAAGTGGATTTCATGAAAGTTTGCCCGGCGAAGCACTCAGAAGACACACGGATTGGCCTCTTAAGTGTTGTCGGTCTTGTTGGAGCTTCTTTGGTCGATTTCGCTCGATGTTAATTTCTTTCATATCGGGATCGAACAAGTGGATTTCATGAAAGTTTGCCCGAAGCGAAACACTCAGAAGACACACGGATTGGCCTCTTAAGTGTTGTCGGTCTTGTTGGAGCTTCTTTGATCGATTTCGCTCGATGTTAATTTCTTTCATATCGGGATCGAACAAGTGGATTTCATGAAAGTTTGCCGAAGCGAAGCACTCAGGAGACACGGATTGGCCTCTTAAGTGTTGTCGGTCTTGTTGGAGCTTCTTTCGGTCGATTCGCTCGATGTTAATTTCTTTCATATCGGGATCGAACAAGTGGATTTCATGAAAGTTTGCCCGGCGAAGCACTCAGAAGACACCGGATTGGCCTCTTAAGTGTTGTCGGTCTTGTTGGAGCTTCTTTCGATCGATTTCGCTCGATGTTAATTTCTTTCATATCGGGATCCGAACAAGTGGATTTCATGAAAGTTTGCTTGTTGGAGCTTCTTTGAAGCGAAGCACTCAGGAAGACACACCGGATTGGCCTCTTAAGTGTTGTCGGTCTTGTTGGAGCTTCTTTGGTCGATTTCGCTCGATGTTAATTTCTTTCATATCGGGATCCAGAACAAGTGGATTTCATGAAAGTTTGCCCCGGCGAAACACTCCGAAGACACACGGGATTGGCCTTTTAAGTGTTGTCGGTCTTGTTGGAGCTTCTTTCGGTCGATTTTGCTCTGACGTTAATTTCCTTAAAAACAGGATCCGAACAAGTAGATTTCATGAAAGTTTGCCTCGAAGCGAAGCACTCGAGACACACGGATTGGCCTCTTAAGTGTTGTCGGTCTTGTTGGAGCTTCTTTCGGTCGATTCGCTCGATGTTAATTTCTTTCATATCGGGATCGAACAAGTGGATTTCATGAAAGTTTGCCCGGCGAAGCACTCGGAGACACGGATTGGCCTCTTAAGTGTTGTCGGTCTTGTTGGAGCTTCTTTCGATCGATTCGCTCGATGTTAATTTCTTTCAAATCGGGATCCAAACAAGTGGAATTCATGAAAGTTTGCCCGAAGCGAAGCACTCAGAAGACACACGGATTGGCCTCTTAAGTGTTGTCGGTCTTGTTGGAGCTTCTTTGATCGATTTCGCTCGATGTTAATTTCTTTCATATCGGGATCGAACAAGTGGATTGCATGAAAGTTTGCCCGAAGCGAAGCACTCGAAGACACACGGATTGGCCTCTTAAGTGTTGTCGGTCTTGTTGGAGCTTCTTTGGAAGATTTCGCTCGATGTTAATTTCTTTCATATCGGGATCCGAACAAGTGGATTTCATGAAAGTTTGCCCGGCGAAGCACTCAGAAGACACACGGATTGGCCTCTTAAGTGTTGTCGGTCTTGTTGGAGCTTCTTTGGTCGATTTCGCTCGATGTTAATTTCTTTCATATCGGGATCAAACAAGTGGATTTCATGAAAGTTTGCCGAAGCGAAACACTCGAAGACACACGGATTGGCCTCTTAAGTGTTGTCGGTCTTGTTGGAGCTTCTTTTGGTCGATTTCGCTCGATGTTAATTTCTTTCATATCGGGATCGAACAAGTGGATTTCATGAAAGTTTGCCCGGCGAAGCACTCGAAGACACACGGATTGGCCTCTTAAGTGTTGTCGGTCTTGTTGGAGCTTCTTTGGTCGATTTCGCTCGATGTTAATTTCTTTCATATCGGGATCGAACAAGTGGATTTCATGAAAGTTTGCCCGAAGCGAAACACTCAGGAACACACGGATTGGCCTCTTAAGTGTTGTCGGTCTTGTTGGAGCTTCTTTTGGTCGATTTCGCTCGATGTTAATTTCTTTCATATCGGGATCCGAACAAGTGGATTTCATGAAAGTTTGCCCGGCGAAGCACTCAGAAGACACACGGATTGGCCTCTTAAGTGTTGTCGGTCTTGTTGGAGCTTCTTTGGTCGATTTCGCTCGATGTTAATTTCTTTCATATCGGGATCGAACAAGTGGATTTCATGAAAGTTTGCCCGAAGCGAAACACTCAGAAGACACACGGATTGGCCTCTTAAGTGTTGTCGGTCTTGTTGGAGCTTCTTCGATCGATTTCGCTCGATGTTAATTTCTTTCATATCGGGATCCGAACAAGTGGATTTCATGAAAGTTTGCCCGAAGCGAAACAAGCGAAGACACACGGATTGGCCTCTTAAGTGTTGTCGGTCTTGTTGGAGCTTCTTTCGATCGATTCGCTCGATGTTAATTTCTTTCAAATCGGGATCCGAACAAGTGGATTTCATGAAAGTTTGCCCGAAGCGAAGCACTCAGAAGACACCGGATTGGCCTCTTAAGTGTTGTCGGTCTTGTTGGAGCTTCTTTCGATCGATTTCGCTCGATGTTAATTTCTTTCATATCGGGATCGAACAAGTGGATTTCATGAAAGTTTGCCCGGCGAAGCACTCAGAAGACACGGATTGGCCTCTTAAGTGTTGTCGGTCTTGTTGGAGCTTCTTTGATCGATTTCGCTCGATGTTAATTTCTTTCATATCGGGATCGAACAAGTGGATTTCATGAAAGTTTGCCCGGCGAAGCACTCAGAAGACACACGGATTGGCCTCTTAAGTGTTGTCGGTCTTGTTGGAGCTTCTTTGGTCGATTTCGCTCGATGTTAATTTCTTTCATATCGGGATCGAACAAGTGGATTTCATGAAAGTTTGCCCGGCGAAGCACTCAGAAGACACACGGATTGGCCTCTTAAGTGTTGTCGGTCTTGTTGGAGCTTCTTTTGGTCGATTTCGCTCGATGTTAATTTCTTTCATATCGGGATCCAAACAAGTGGATTTCATGAAAGTTTGCCGAAGCGAAGCACTCGAACACACGGATTGGCCTCTTAAGTGTTGTCGGTCTTGTTGGAGCTTCTTTGTTGGTCGATTCGCTCGATGTTAATTTCTTTCATATCGGGATCGAACAAGTGGATTTCATGAAAGTTTGCCCGGCGAAGCACTCAGAAGACACACGGATTGGCCTCTTAAGTGTTGTCGGTCTTGTTGGAGCTTCTTTCGATCGATTTCGCTCGATGTTAATTTCTTTCATATCGGGATCCGAACAAGTGGATTTCATGAAAGTTTGCCCGGCGAAACACTCAGAAGACACGGATTGGCCTCTTAAGTGTTGTCGGTCTTGTTGGAGCTTCTTTCGGTCGATTTCGCTCTGATGTTAATTTCTTTCATATCGGGATCCGAACAAGTGGATTTCATGAAAGTTTGCCCCGAAGCGAAGCACTCAGAAGACACACGGATTGGCCTCTTAAGTGTTGTCGGTCTTGTTGGAGCTTCTTTGGTCGATTTCGCTCGATGTTAATTTCTTTCATATCGGGATCGAACAAGTGGATTTCATGAAAGTTTGCCCGGCGAAAGCACTCAGAAGACACGGATTGGCCTCTTAAGTGTTGTCGGTCTTGTTGGAGCTTCTTTCGATCGATTTAGCTCGATGTTAATTTCTTTCATATCGGGAT
This sequence comes from Guadua angustifolia, assembly GCA_036346375.1. Lineage (NCBI taxonomy): Eukaryota > Viridiplantae > Streptophyta > Magnoliopsida > Poales > Poaceae > Guadua > Guadua angustifolia. The sequence continues at coordinate 44,797 of JAYEVE010001107.1, forward strand.
CGAACAAGTGGATTTCATGAAAGTTTGCCCGGCGAAGCACTCAGAAGACACGGATTGGCCTCTTAAGTGTTGTCGGTCTTGTTGGAGCTTCTTTGGTCGATTCGCTCGATGTTAATTTCTTTCATATCGGGATCCGAACAAGTGGATTTCATGAAAGTTTGCCCGAAGCGAAGCACTCGAAGAAACACACGGATTGGCCTCTTAAGTGTTGTCGGTCTTGTTGGAGCTTCTTCGGAAGATTTCGCTCGATGTTAATTTCTTTCATATCGGGATCGAACAAGTGGATTTCATGAAAGTTTGCCCGGCGAAACACTCAGAAGACACACGGATTGGCCTCTTAAGTGTTGTCGGTCTTGTTGGAGCTTCTTCGGTCGATTTCGCTCGATGTTAATTTCTTTCATATCGGGATCCGAACAAGTGGATTTCATGAAAGTTTGCCCGGCGAAGCACTCAGGAGACACACGGATTGGCCTCTTAAGTGTTGTCGGTCTTGTTGGAGCTTCTTTGATCGATTTCGCTCGATGTTAATTTCTTTCATATCGGGATCGAACAAGTGGATTTCATGAAAGTTTGCCCGAAGCGAAGCACTCGAACACACGGATTGGCCTCTTAAGTGTTGTCGGTCTTGTTGGAGCTTCTTTCGGTCGATTTCGCTCGATGTTAATTTCTTTCATATCGGGATCGAACAAGTGGATTTCATGAAAGTTTGCCCGAAGCGAAACACTCGGCGACACACGGATTGGCCTCTTAAGTGTTGTCGGTCTTGTTGGAGCTTCTTTCGATCTATTTCGCTCTTATGTTAATTTCTTTCAAATCGGGATCCAAACAAGTGGAATTCATGAAAGTTTGCCCCGAAGCGAAGCACTCGAAGACACACGGATTGGCCTCTTAAGTGTTGTCGGTCTTGTTGGAGCTTCTTTGGTCGATTCGCTCGATGTTAATTTCCTTTCATATCGGGATCGAACAAGTGGATTTCATGAAAGTTTGCCGAAGCGAAGCACTCGAAGACACCGGATTGGCCTCTTAAGTGTTGTCGGTCTTGTTGGAGCTTCTTTCGGAAGATTTACGCTCGATGTTAATTTCTTTCATATCGGGATCGAACAAGTGGATTTCATGAAAGTTTGCCGAAGCGAAGCACTCGAAGACACGGATTGGCCTCTTAAGTGTTGTCGGTCTTGTTGGAGCTTCTTTGGTCGATTTCGCTCGATGTTAATTTCTTTCATATCGGGATCCGAACAAGTGGATTTCATGAAAGTTTGCCCGGCGAAACACTCAGAAGACACGGATTGGCCTCTTAAGTGTTGTCGGTCTTGTTGGAGCTTCTTTTGGTCGATTTCGCTCGATGTTAATTTCTTTCATATCGGGATCGAACAAGTGGATTTCATGAAAGTTTGCCCGGCGAAGCACTCGAAGACACACGGATTGGCCTCTTAAGTGTTGTCGGTCTTGTTGGAGCTTCTTTGGTCGATTTCGCTCGATGTTAATTTCTTTCATATCGGGATCCGAACAAGTGGATTTCATGAAAGTTTGCCCGAAGCGAAGCACTC